>LR548588.1:0-232840 GCA_900536415.3 Caenorhabditis sp. 38 MB-2015
TCACAGGTTACGTAGCAACTAGACGATGTCGCAGAATTCTTTTGGGATTGATTTTTTGATGAAAAAAAAAACACAAAATTTGTAGTTTCGGTTGTCCGGAAGGGTGAAGGATTCTTGGAGTGAATAGAAAATAAATCATCTTATAAATCTGTTCAGAAGGTCGAGAATTACGAACATGGTTTTTTTCAACCTGTTGGTTATTTATCGTATTTTCAGCATTATTTGTTTTTGCTAAAAATAACACATGATCTACGGTTTCCACTTTTATCAGAAAATTCAAAGAAAATAACTCCTCCGTGATAACATACATTTTCATTTAGTTTAATAAAGTTAATTGAGTTTTTCGGAGAAAATGTAATAAAAATAACTAACCAAAAAATAAAAACAGAATATTTGAGAACTTTGTTTAACTCTAAGAAAAAAGAAATAACTAGAATGGAGCTTTTTAATGGGTCTTTAATTGGGTGATATTCAAGAAGAAAAATGTAACAGAACAACATAATCACTTAAATTATTTCTTGTTCATGTAGTGTAACCTGAAAATTACACATCATTTTTAAAAGTTCACAAAGTGGTATGGTTGAACCTCGCAAAGAAATCAAGATAAGACCACGCTAAGTTGACCTAATCACATCTGAACATGAAATGAATCCTACTCAACCTGATGTATTTTGAACGAAGTTGTTCTTCAGAATTTTGAATATTATTTGAAAAGTTGACCCATATTTTTCGGAGCCACGAATTTTGCTGAAGTTTGTTTCCACTTTTTAACCAACTACAAGTTTATTGCTAGAAAAATTCAATGACACTATCAAACAAAAACTCTGCGATCAATTACTGATGTTATGAGCCTATTCAAAAAATTAGACACACCCAAAAAAGACGATCCTAAATATGCTTGTACATATATTGTGAGTAGGAGTTTTAAATTTGTTCATAACAAAAACAGATTGGAAAGCATTGTTTTTTAATAATTAATTAATTCAATACCTTTGAGAATTTTAGATTCGTTGAAGTGTCTCTGATAAAAAAGCTGTCAAGGTTGCCATTTAGGCCACGCCCACTTTTTTGGAGGGCAATTTTTCTCGGGCTGTGTTGAGCAATTAACAAAGAAATTGTTTTCAAAAACTACACACTTGAATATGTATATAAAAATTGAGATCTTCATTCAACTAACAACAAAAACTCTATGATGAATCACAGGTGTCATATTTTTTTCGTAAATCCTCCTCATTGCTATCCTATAGTCCGGTATTATGTACATTACAATGAATGAATCTATGGCTGGGAACAGTAGAAATAAGCACACCGCATTTTCATTTGAAAAACTGAATTTGAGTCCGAAGAATGGGAGACTAAATATAAGGAATACGGGAGTAAAAATGAAAAGGGTGGGCACAGTGACTTGTAAGACAAGGGTCTTAAAAAAATATCGATGTAGTTTCAGAAGTGAATCTGACAATTCACAGTTTTGTCGATAAATTTTTTTGTGAATTTGATAACTGCAAAATAGGATAATCACTATTTGAATAATCTGAAAAGAGTTATCAGGAATTGAAAAAGAAATTACCAAACTTACCATAGACAAATTGATAAAAATTATCATAATAACATTGTTCCATCGAAGCTTTGATTGATCATCCTGTAATTCGAAACAAGACATCTCTGGTGGGAGATCTCTATGCTCTAAAACTCACATAAACAATAAAAACAAAAGCAGAAACCTCATCCATGGTAATTCCATGATCTTTAACAATTTCAGCATTGAAATAGTTTTTCGAGAATTCATCTACAGGACTGAAAATGGGTAGCCCGATGAACAATGCTATACCAAATGTTAAAGGATATAATAACCATAACATCAATCTCTTCCCTTGAAAATAGTATAATTGCTCCGGTTTGACGACAGAGAAATAACGATGAACAAACATTATAGCTTGAAGAGATGTTGAAGCCAGAAATACACCTCCAGAAGTGGCTGAAAATTCTGGGAATGTTTCAACAAATCTTGGTTTATTGTTTAACCTAGTATGATTGTGATGCCAGATCGGGAAAGGCAAAGAAATCGAGCTGTGGAGAAGGCAAGAATCCCAGAGTTGTAAGAGTGAACCATCTGAATTCATATCAGTTATCTGGAGTTTTTTGATGAGACCTATGATTCGATATACACTGATCTATATCCACGGTGATTTAAATATGAAGGAGGCTGCCAAGCTATACAGGAGAGAGCGCAGAGAAAAAGCGTGTCTCGTGTGATCTATATGTTCCTTAAAATTGTGAGTCTAGGATTTGCTTTTGAGAAACCTGTTGAAACCGACGGAAATTCAAGTACATTTGCTTGAAACCGAGCCAAAATCGTTAAATACATAATGTAACATAATTTACATTTTTAACTCAACAAATACGCTTGATATTCTTAGACCCACATTGTTTCTAGTAGATGAAAGAACCTTTATTCTTTATTTCTCCGCACTCTCTCTATATCAGATGGCGGCGTTAAATCACCGTGTATCCCGTATTCCATTTTCGCAAAAATATTTTTTTTGCAACACGAGAAAGGGAAATGAAAAATTGAAATATAAAAATAATTATAAAATACGTGAAAATGGTACGTCCAATTTTTGTTTTTTAATTTTTTGAAAGCATTCCAATGTTTTGAAATTTACCATTTCGTTTTGAGATTTTTGTTGGGGTTCTACACATAGTAAGGCCTGATCCTCGAAAGCGCTTGGTCTCCTCAAAAAAACTCCAAATATTTTTACAATTTTCCCTTCTAAAGTATCCTTGACATACCGGAGAAATAGATAGACCAATGAAATCATATATTATACCAATACATGAAAATAGAATAATCAAGTATTTATAAGTTCCAAAGTCCTTCTTGATGTGCCAACCGGTTAGAATAATCAATGTCACATTAAAGACTGCTGTTAGAATGAATCCTATGACTGATGTTACTTGATATATCAAGCCCCATAGTTGAGTCATTTCGTCGTCTGAAGACATTTGGATTTGGTCTAAAAAACTGAACAAAAAACATAAAAAGCTTTGTTTATCATGGCGCATGCATGTTAGAAGATAATCTTAGGGGAAAAATGAGAAGCTAATTGCACGTTTCAATGAAATGTGAATAATAGGTGATTGAAAAAGGAAGAAAGGAATCGAAACAATTTTTGAAGATAAATAATTCAACACTGGAAAAATATCAGAATTCTAGTATTCTGAGAAAAATGAGATTGAAAAATTATAAGTTTTGATTATAAAATATGGAGAGATCAGAACAATGAGTTGAGTGAGTTTGATGAGGAAATACTATGAAAACTCTGAGAATAGTTGAAATAATGACAAAGTTTTTTCGATACATGGTGGACAAAAATGTTTTCTAAAGCTCTGAAAAATGTTCTGGTTCTGTCAGGTGACTTCTAATATAGTTCGCAGAATGTGACTTCAATGAAATCATTCCAAAAAAGATAATTTTAAAAATCTATTCTGGGAACGCTGAGGGAAATCAGTTGAGTTCAAATCTACGTTCAAAACAAGAACTGGTAGTTACTATAGTTGGACAACGACTCGTCGAGTCGATTTGCCAATAATGAACGACTCGACTGTCGACTGCAGTCGGTCAGTCGATTAGGCGAGTCGATCAGTCGTTTGTTTGCAGTCGAGTCGATTAGTTTTTATCGACTCGACTCGACTCCCACTAAAAATAAAAATTTCAGAAATTAATCTGAAAACTTCAGCCCCAAGGGTTTTTGGGTATAGCGAACATCATGGTGGTGTTTATTTTTCACGTGAGTGAGCTGCACCTAAGTTTTCACGTGTTTCACGTGAAAAATGGTGGAAACGGATTTCTCTGAAAATTAGAACATAAGAGTTTTCAGGTATGGCGAACATCATGGTGATGTTTAATTTTCACGTGAACGTTCTTATCACTTTCTTCTAGCATGAAATATGACTTTTAGAAAAGGTAGCTATCATTTTTTCACGTAAAACACGTGAAAACTCAGATGCAGCTCATTTCCGTAAAAATAAACACCACCATGATGTTCGCCATACCCAAAAACCCTTAGGGACAAAGTTTTCAGTTTAATCTCTGAAATTTTTATTTTTAGTGGGAGTCGAGTCGAGTCGATACACAGGAAAAAAAAGTATCTTTTTTTTACCACGGTTTTTTTAAGGCGGTGTTTGCACACAATTGCGCGAAATTCAAAATTGACTTTTTTTGTTTTCTTATTCCAGTTGAGTGTAAATAAGACTAACAGACAAAAAGAAGTCATCGTGGGAAGTGGAAGAGACTGGCATAACATAAACTGGCACATTTTACGACCTTACAGAAAGAATATTCCATGTTTCACAAAATTTGGCAAAAAAAATGGAAAAATAACGTTTTATGTGTAATCTGAACAGTTTTGGAGAAAGATTTTAGTGTATTGGTTATAAATCGGAATATATTCTTCATTTTCCACACCAAATCAACAAGTTTGCGGATATTTAGCCAATAATATCACGAAATATTTTAAAAATTTTAAAAATATTCTCCCGAAAACTGTGCAAGAGCGCACATTTAGTGTGCGGACCATTGTCATTTTCAGACGCGACAAACTCCTCCCATTTTTGCAGAAACATGTTTTTTATTTTGGGAAAGTCCGTAACTAATTTTTTCTGAAGAAAAAATACTTTTTTTATCACTGTGCGATAAAAACTAATCGACTCGACTGCAAACAAACGACTGATCGACTCGCCTAATCGACTGACCGACTGCAGTCGACAGTCGAGTCGTTCATTATTGGCAAATCGACTCGACGAGTCGTCGTCGAAATTTAGTCGTTGTCCAACTATAGTAGTTACTAGATCAAATTCCGGCTTTCTAGAATTGTCTTAAATCTAGCAAAAATTATACTGGTCAGATGGGAGTAAATTAGAGAAACCCATCAAAGTTCTCAATGTCCGAGTTCATTTTTTTGCAGATGCTTCTTTCAAGTCTCTATTTTGCTACATAAATGGCTACTTCACAATAGCAAAACCACATTTTGTTGATAATTAGAAAGGGTTTTTTCAACAGGCGGTTCAATATATAACATTCTAATTATTTGTTTACATTTTTTAAGCAAAACAAAAATGTTTTATTTTTATGATTCATCGGTTTTTTTGTGAAACACTAGATTTGATTTTGGTTGAAATGTACACTGTCTAACATTTTGGGACGAAAACTGTAGAAAAATTTCATGTATTCATTATCTAGTTAATGAAAACCATTGGGGATCGTCTATATTGATCTCACATCTAAATAAGTTTTGTAACCTGACAACAACAAACATATTTTGCGTGGGTGATCTAAAGAAAAATAGATACCAGGGTTGTGATTTGTTTCGGTTATTGTGATTTGTATTTGTTTCGGTTACACGAAGATGTCATATAATTCTACTGAAGATGTCATATAATTTGGATTTGAATGAAATTTTTGGCTGATTCAGAAATCAGAATCGAATTCTACGGGTCGAATAACCACATGGATCAATTTATCAACATTTGAAATACCCGGGTTCTTGAAATGTTTCCTGTTTAAAATCGGAACTACAGTAATCCAATGGCAGCGATTAAATTCTGGCTGATACATGCTGCTTTACATTCGGAAATCTTTTAGCTAAAATGTGGATAAAACTAAAGAGTTCACGAAACCTGAATTTATGTTGGTCAGTTTTTTGAAAAATACATGTTTAAAATCACAAACTTCATTTTCAATGCCAAGAATCCAAACAATTTTTGCACAGACCATAATAACACATTTCTACAATGAAAAATTCGCACGATTTTTTTTTCTACACATTCCGTATGTCTATTCACTCACTCTTTAAAAGACATGTTGTTCTATCAACACCCCATCATTCAACCATGTTCGCTAAACTTTTCTGTCTCTTCTTCATCCTATCCACTGTTCTCGTTTCGGTAAGTTTTCAAACCTTCTGAGTCTATGTACCTATCTGATGTTGAAGGAAGCTCGTTTCCATCAATGGTTCGTTCCACTCGGAAAGGCGCCTGTTCCAGCCCCAGCTCATATCGGAAAATGGTGTCCATATCGTGATGGACGAGGAAGAGCACCAGTTAATTAACTTTTAGGTTTTGAAATAAAAATTGCATTGAATCATTGATTTGAAAAAAATTAGGAGGATAGCTAGAACAACTGACCGACAATTTTCAGGTTCTGCTCTTTTCTATGTTTTCAGTGTCGTTCTGTACTTTTAAACTTCCACGTTTCCTACAAATTTTAAAATCAACTTTAATTCCTGGTTTTCATAAAAATCTATGTAATTTCTGGTTCCTTGATAATTCTGATAAACTAAACTTTGCCAAATTATATGTACACGTGTTATGTGACTAACATATGGTAGACTTTAGCTGTTCTGATTTCTTGTTCATTTCTTTTATGATTTTTCTGACGGCTTACCTTGATCTTCTATTAAAAGTGAGGTAAAGGAACTTGATGAGTTGCTCTTGAACTTTGAGGGTTATACCTGAGTTAATGTGCTCTTTCTTCGAAGAGCAACTCTACCAACTCCTGTGCTCAGTTTCAATTTTTTGTGGAGCATCCAGTTTCAATTTTTTGTGGAGCACACTTTATCCACTTTTTTGCAATGATTTGAGAAAACTCATGTTTCATAATGTTACTGTTTTTTGAAACATAGTATTTGAGGATTAAAATGCTTTTTTAACTGACTATTTTATTCAAAAAATTACCGAGATATGAGTTTTCAAAGTTGACCCACTTTTTAAACCCAAAAACTCGTGGTACCCCAGTTTCTCGTAAAACAATGTTTTAAATACGATGTCCTCAAAGAACATTTTTCCAATGAGAAAGTTTTTTGTGTAAAAATTCCTTCAATTTTTAATATCAGATTCTGGTTTACTGGATACCGTCTTTTCATGATTTATTATGAAGATGGACACTTTGGCGAAGTAGACCTGCAAATTTTGAGATTCAGCTTTCCTTGCGTAGCTCAGAAATTGTTAGATACGGGATATTGACAAGCATAAAAAACTGTGTCTGATGACGTAGGTAATTATTACAAGTCCATCAACACCCTCATATTCCCTTTTCAAAGAAACAATAGAGGTGGGAGGGATGAGACGCTGAGAAAAAGAAGTCTCTATGGAGCTGACTTGACCTACTTTTTTTTTCAAAAGCCGAGAAGGTCATTCAAACGAGCAGCCGACATTTGAGGCGTTTTGCTTCGTGCTATATTTTGTGCGTGTGCCTTCTCTTCAACGCTTCGAGCTCTGATTTCCGATGACTCAAACATCAACATGAACTCTGAAGCTCTTTGCTCTTCGTCTAAATTTCGCTTACTTCAACACCTCTTATAATTATACGATAAAGTTGAATATCAGATTTTCTTTGTTTTCTAAACAATAATTATAGAGTTCCGTTCCCCTTTCTTTTTTGCAAACTTTCTTTATTCAATCACTTTTTCTCTGCCCTGTCGAGAAAGAACCTACTCTCATTTTCTAATTCAAACAAAATCTAATATTCTTAAATGATGGTATGTAAAAGTTCAAAAATGAAATAAGAGTTCAAAATCTCCGTGCTTTTTTTTCCGAATCATTCGAACATACATTCATACCCACAAGAAAAAATCTAATTTATTTATTTCGTCAGAAAAAAAGGAAAAGGCTCAAAATCAGCTGTCTATAAATTGTGTTATTTATTCACAAATGTTTTTTTTTCTCTGCACAGGTTTCGATGATCTTGCGATTCAATAATTGCTCGTCGTTCTCCACAACACTTTGGGTGCCACTCGAAACATTTGGCGAGGCGCCAATGTTCAATTGGTTCAGCTATATGCTCATTGCGATTTTTATGACTTTGATGGCGTTTTGTGCATATTCTATTGTTATTTTGATACGAGTCATGTGGAAGATTCAGAAAATTCACACGAATAATCGCATCATTTTGAGTGTTTTGATAACTAGCTGGTTTTCATGTGTACTTGGATATTTGGCCCTTCTACCCTATCAGTATAAAATCATAGAACTAGAAGGTAAGCGTAAAACAAACTTTGAGCTTCAATTGGTGATATGCCACCGCCGCAAGTCATGAACATACAGAGCACAGCAGGGAGCACAACCCGGCAACGGTCGGCTGCTACTTTTAATGGTCTCTCCGTTTTTTCTTGGAGAATAAACATGAAATTTATCCATTGACAACGGTCATCTCTGCGGTTCTTTTCTTTAAGCTTGTAAAAAAATCGCACGTTCGCACGACGTTTAGAACTACTTTTTGCCCGTGCCCGTTCGCTCTAACGCCCTAACGCCCGATTGCCAGTTCATTACTGTTTATAACGTTATTGTAACAAAAAACGTGACACTAATCGGGAGAAACGGCGAACGGGTAAAAGGGCGCGGGCGAAAGGGCGATCGGGCGTTAGGGCAAACGGGTAAACGGGCGAAATGGCCGCCCGTTTTCCCGATTTTGCAACCCTACTTTTCTTACATAGCTTTTCTTTGTGTACCTTTAATTATCCAGTATTCCTATGAAACTCGGGACTTTTGTTTTGAGTTGATTTAGAAACTTTTGAAGATGGTTTACTCAAAAATATGGGAGTGTGGCTGGCTTCTTTCAAATTGAATGTCCAACGATTTTCACTCGTAATCAGTGTAGAACAGTCCTGATTCTTTAATGATTAGCTTAGAACTGAAAAATAGTGGAACTTCAATGATTGGAGAGTTAACCAGCTTCTACAAGTTGGTCTGCTCTTTTGACAATAAGACTTACTCAGTGAACTTCCACTTAATGTTGTTGATGTGTCTCAAGTGAGCAAACGACGCTTTCCGGGTTGTGCTACCTGCTATGTAGAGAAGTGGTATGCGGCCAGCCAGCGACACACCAAACATAGCAGAAAGCCAAACTCCCCAAATGTCGCCTATCTTTCTCATTTTTGTTTTCTCATTTCTATCTATGTCAAGTTCAGATCTATCTCAGGTAGATCCCAGTTTGAGACTTCAAAAAACCTGGATACTCCATGCCGACATCATTATGATATCACATCTTCCTTTCCAGACAACAGCAGTTTCCTCAGTGGCTTTGAGACTGTCTCCAACATGATCGTCAATCTCAACCTTAAAACCATCCCCCTCCTCATTGGCTCAATCCTCATCTGGACATATTTCAGCACAGTTCTCGCTAGCTTGCTAGTATTTTTGATTGAACGAGCTCTCGCCACATATCTATACAGGTTAGTTGAATCACTTCCTGGCTGCAGGTGAAAGTATTTTTGCCAATTATTTTCTGAAAATGATTCAAATAGAGTTGTTGTTTGTAGGTATATATATAGTTTGAATATTAATTGTGTTTGACAGGTGAATTCTAGAAATTCACACTTCCATTTAGCATATCCTACAATTATTTTTAGCATAACAAGTAGGAAAATGATTAAGGGTTTGAGCATTATTCTATGAACTTGACATTTTTGATGCCGACACTTTCCGGGTCTTGCCACCCATCATGACAACAACTCTGCAAAAAATTCACCTGTTAGACCAAAATACCTTTATCGCCGGGTGCAAAAAATCAATTTTCAGAGACTATGAGAGAAAACGTCGACCATGTCTAGCTGTACTGTTAGTCGCACTTTTGATCACTTTGATTATTCTTCAAACATTTCTGCTCACCACTTATGTAGTGACTATGAAGTCATCATTGATAATCGCTTCGATAGTTGTGGTTTTCTTTGTGCCAGTGAGTTGACGTGAAATTATGGTTCTGCCACTTCAAGAGTTAAATTCAATGAGTTCAAAAAAATTAGAGTTTGATTTCCAAAAGTCAAATTCATATAATTCTGATCCTAAATAGACCCGGCCTTGACCCGACTCACTCAACCCGGATCCAGTGTCTCATCCGACCAATTCATCGGATCTGAACTCAAAATCGATTCAATCCAAATTGACCCGGTTCTAGTCAAAACCAAAATAGATCTTTGTGACCCTGTCCACATGATCAAAAAGAGATTGGAGTCGAATAGGTCGGATCGGGTCAAGTGATCGGGTTCTTTTCAGTTGACTATTTCCTATAAGGACACATATTTGTATAACCCGAGTTCAAATCCTTCTCGAGGTTTTGAAAAGTTATGTATGTATATTAAGTTGTTCTCTCATATTTCCTTTTTGTTCCAGTCATTTGCGTATCTCAAATTCTACAATAATCGTCTTCGAAAGCGCTTGAAAACCGGTGAAAGTAATATGCATACCATCCCTAATGTCCTCGCTGCCAAATTCCAAGCCGAAGAGAACATCCGATCACTGAACGTAAGTCTAGACATGTTTTCCTTGAATTTATTAAGATTTTTGTTTTCAGTTAGCCACAAATTTTGTGTATTGCTCAATTGTCATTGAATCAATATTCCTTTTAGTCCTAATTGCAACGGTTCTCAATATCATCGAATCCAAGACCTCATTTTTCTTATTTCAGATTATTTGTTTATTGTGAGTTACCAGTCTTTAAAAATGAGGTCTATTCTACATTTTCAGAAACCCCTTGGTAATTGTTCCTGCTACACTTTCATCAGTTCTTGAATGGCGTAACGCATTCATACGGGATGTCCCGTTTGTACCAAGAAATATGCGAACAACGAAGATCTATGTTCGTTCGCAAAACGCGGAGAGTATTTCCACTGTGTATTTTCAACAGTTGAATGTTTCATGGGGTCGTGAATGAAATAACATTTTTAATAAATTTTTTCAATCTCAAAAATCGGGAAAAAAACTAAGAAAAATAATAAATCTTATGGGGTGATGCAGAAGCAAAAAAACGTGCGTTTTTTTAAATAAAATGCATAACATTTCCAATGCAGGAACCTCAAAAAAACGCACGTTTTATTCAATAAAATGACATTTTCTTTACAAAAAAGTGCAATTCGAAACAGTGTTGTTTTTAAAAAAAAGTTAACGTAATTGTTTTTTTTTAAATTGTTTGGCGTGAACTTTTTTTTATTTGTCACGTGTCTCATTTTCTGCAAAGACCAAGTTTTTTTTTTCATTTGTTTTCTTCATTTTTCGATTCCTATGATTCAAACAAGAAATGAAAAACGAGAAAATGCACGCCAAACAATTAAAAAAAAACAATTACGTTAACTTTTTTTTAAAAACAACACTGTTTCGAATTGCACTTTTTTGTATAGAAAATGTCATTTTATTGAATAAAACGTGCGTTTTTTTGAGGTTCCTGCATTGGAAATGTTATGCATTTTATTTAAAAAAACGCACGTTTTTTTGCTTCTGCATCACCCCATTATGCGACATTTGGTATTTCTTATACAATGTTATTTTTCTTGTTTTTTTGAACCAAAAAAAACCTGGAATTCATAGAGTTTCGAGTCGATCTTGGTTTTATTCTAGTGTAGGTGTCCTCTTTCCCAAAAGAAAGTATTTTTTAGAAATCCTTATCAAGTTTTTGAACCCAATTTCTTTAGAATTTCAATTTTATTCTGAAATGCTATTCCGAGACATTCATATTTATTGTTCATCCAACCAGGTCATCCAACGAAAAGTAGATCAAATTTTGAAAAGTTTCGAATTCTCTCAATTTTATATGCTATTTCGCCGGTTCAAACTACATATACCTTCTTCTCATTGGATGACCTGGTTGGATGAACAATACAATATACTTCTAAGATTCCGATTTATGTGCAAAAAAACCTTTTTTTTTAACTCTAAATTTTGGGAGCCTTATCAACAATAAGTCTTCCTAATGGTAGAACAACACAAATGGAGAAATCGAGTCGCCGACATTTGAGAGGTTAGGTCGCCTGCTATGTTTTGTGTGTGCCATCGCTCGTTTCTGAGCTGTTGTGATAACATTTTTCGAAGTCGTTTGAACACGTAACCGACAGTTTTGCCTTCTTTTGACTGTTTTGATCATTAGACTTTGAAATAGCTTTTCATCTAAAGTATGTATGATTTGAGAAAAAACTAAAATATACCTTTATCACTCTTGTTAGTTCAAGATACAAATAGAAACATTATTTTGCTTTCTTTTCGTCTGAACAATATAATAGTACAATATACTGGCCTCAAATATTCTTCCAATAATTCTCAAAACACTTATAATAGGTCCAAAATCCTTTAAACACCTAATTTATTATTCACATGGAGATTCATCAACAAACTATGTTCACAAGCAATCCAAAGTAGAATATAACTGTTGGCAAGAACTCAAAAATCAATGAAGATAATCCATCACTTATCGAGAAAATATTGATTTTCCTAAAATCTTTGTGGATGTAAGTTTTAGTTATAATTAATTTAGAGCATAGGATGATTGACAAAATATAGTTAGATAACCCATAGATCATTGAATAGATAGCGAGGAAGTCAGTGTATTTAGGTGGAAGTGCGCAAAAATATTGGGAACATGTTGAGTTGGGAGGGAGCTGTTGTTCGAAAATGATAAATAACATGAAGTCGTCAAATAGAGCTGTGCTTGCTTTGAAGATTATTGTCGCGGAACCTCCGTTCCTCATGGTGAAAAGAAGCGAAATAATATAAATAAATACATAAATTATATTTCAAACTCCCTCCTTTTAATCAAACAACACTACGCCAATTACGGCGGTCGATACTCAGCCAATATGCCACTTCCTATCTCTCGCGATACGCACAAATTCATTCACTCTTATTTTTTACTGTTCTTTTTCGCACTCTTCCGCGTCCCACCAAGTTGTGTGTGACGTGTCTTCGTTAATTCTGTTTGTTTTACGTTTTATCGATTATTTAGTGCTTTCGGTTACCTAGAATTAGCCGCTGCTCTCTGAGCCAGCGTCTGTTCTCACCTAGTTAACCTATTCCTAGTAAAACCTCTCTTCACCCAGTATCAGATCCATTCTTGGCATTTTGGAAGGGTTTCGACCGTTTTGGTCAACCCTTTTCAGATATTTATTTCACCTTTTTCAATGCTATCGTCTCAGAGGACAGTTGGCTTGTTTCGACCATCCCGAAACTACGCCTTCTCCTATTTTTGTCAACAATCACCCAGTTCCGCCATCAATCGCCTTGTTTAACCCGGTCTTGCCTAAAAGACCGTGACAAGTTCTGCTTGATGTCATTAACTTATTTTCATAAACGATTGTTGATGTATCTGTGTTGTGTTATTCTCCTTCAGGTTTTCTCCGGTGCGTTGAGCGGTTAGCTCAAGAATAAAACACTCGAATATGAATATACCACTGAACCATAAAACCTCAAGATCTTGTTTGTTCGTGACCTCTTACCACCGATGCCACGTCAATTATAATGTAGCTGAGATGTATTTTTAAACGATATTTATAGAAGATAATAGGCCAAAAGGTCGCCCAGAATCTCTCAATCGCAATGATAATTGATAGAAAGGATCGCATATCTAATGTGTTCACAACCATTAATGTGCCGAAGAATAAGAAATTGAATGAGAAGATTTGGGGTAAAAAATAAAATAGTAAGCAGAATACTTAGTACACTACATCTGAAACAGCAAAAAAATAAAGCTACACTACTTCTGTATATTTTAAACCTACTTGTTGACCCAAAAATAATATCAACAACGGTTCGAACCACTATAAGCTTCAGGTCGACTTTTCGAGATTTTCTGGGAAAAGTTTTCATGATTTTTTATTAAAATCATATCCAGTAACCAAAGATGAGATACTTTAGAAAAATCAAAGAATTCAGATTTATTTGAAAAATTGAGCATACTGGCCCGATAAGAGATATTATTTCTCGCATTTTTTAATGAAATGTTTAGCTTTTGAGAATTATAAAACTGGGTAACCAGTGATGAATTTTCATGTTGATCACTATCCTCTATCAATATGACTCATTTAGACGCCGTTAAAATATCTACTGTAAAAAGTAATCAATCTGGAAACATGTGAAATTAAGTTAAAATTCGGAGACAAGGAAATCACATCAAAAGAGAATATATCATCCGATAAAGTTTTTTATGCTGATCAATATCATTGCTGATTGTGAGCTCTACACAAAAAGCTGAAATAGAGATTTTCAATTTTTGCTGAGAAAAAGAATAGTAATGAAAAATTAGCAAACTTTATTGATTCTAGTGTAATTTTCATTCTCTATTTATCAGGAATGATACTATTTCGAAAAATTTAAATCAGGTCTTCATATGATTTCCTTTAAAGCAACCCCTGAAGCTAAAAAACGATACCAGAAAAAATCAGCAAAACCTATTGCAAATTGAAGTTAAAATTGTTAAAATTAGGATCCCAAAATATGAAATCACAATATTTTAAGCGAAATCAGTTTCAGTCATTTGAATTTCACATGGGAAATCAATTTTGAATTACCTCCTCAGCAGACGTTTCAAAAAGATGAATATTTTTATTTTTTACGTGAACTTTTTTTCTCTCGACCTCCCTGTTTTTCAAAAAAAAAGTCGTCAATAAAAATGTACGTGGCTAACGTGTTGACACATTTTGCTAGGAATGATAGGAGAAGAATTTTTAAACTGATTTTCGCCGTTTTTCGTTTTTTGACTCAAACTCAGCCATTTTTGAACTTTTCGCTATAATTTTTTTTGTCAGTAATAGAGAACATGTCATACTTCCAGTATTTGTTATTGCTGGTCATGGATACAGACATGTCTTTTAGCTTCAGGGGTTGCTTTAAGATATACATATCATTGTTTATTAGTGTTCTTATGTATCTAAACTTAACATAAGGTGAATGTAACTGTATCAGATTATCAGCTAAAGTAATAAATTCAAAAACATCTTTGGTGAAAACTCTTTCGGTGAAACTTAAAGGTGGGCTGCAAATAAAAATTTTATTTTATTATTATAAAAAATTATGGTCGTGCGTAGTTATACTTTAAAATCCGCAAACACGAAACATCACGAAAAATTTGTGAGTGTGTGTTGAAAACAATGAGAGGGAAAATATAATACATTTCGATAGAGCGCACATAACCCTTTCAGACACAGCGGACACATGTATCAATTTTGTTTTGTTCGGTTCTCTCACACAAAGTTTTCTTGAATTTTTCAGTGAATGAGACTATTCTAATGAGAGCACGAACTTTCTTTGAACATCATACCTATTTATTTACCTTGTTAATTCTCTGAATAGTTTATTGATCAACATTGGAAGTTCTTGGAATGTATCTGAAATTAAATTATTCATAATCAGCTTTTCTTTTAATAGAATAATAGAATAATAAATAAATAATAGAAAGGAAATGTCATATCATATCAAAACTTTGCTTTTCATTTGTTTCCTTCAATAATTTTAAGAATGTTTCAAATCGGTGACCGACATAATCCGAGTTGTTTTCTGTTCCTCGAGGATGATGAGATTCTTCTGTTCTCATAGATTGAATTTGATTGAATGTAACCCAAATTCTTGAAAACAATTTGATACTAGTTTTGGAACTGATGTTGTATACTTTAACATAATTTTTGGGATTTTTCATCGTAAAGTCTCAAGGATCCTACCTACAGAAATGTGCTCTTTCTTTTAGGAGCAACTTGTCGACTCCCTTTGCCCTACCTTTAAAAATTTATTTCTGTTCAAAGCACGTTTCCCCATATACATATCTGCTGTACCTTGTTCATTACTTCTTTCTTCTGTTCTTTCTTATTAGCCATATTCGTAAAAAAGCAGCTGCATACATCCAGTAACAAAACAAATTATTAATTTTCAGTTTTGTTCTCCATGATTTTCCTTATAATCAACACCTCGATACCTTTTTGGGTTCCAATGGAACGATTGAATTGTCCGAAAGATCTCACGCTTGAACGAGTATTTGGAATATTGACATTCTTAATTTTAATAATAATTTGTGTTTGTGTCACTAATTTTGGGATATATATCATGTGGAAAATTCAAAAATTTCATATCAATAATCGAATAATATTCACAATTTTGTTATTAGGCTGGTATTTTGGTGTTATTGGTTTCATGATACTTACTCCCTATCAATATGGGACCTTTAAAATTGATGGTAACCTATACTTTGAATCGGTGTGAAAGTATACAATATTTTTTCTGTTTAGATAGGGAAAGGTATATCGAGGGAATAGAAAGTGATGAGAATTTTGATATTGATTTGACGATTCGATCACTTCCTCTTTTCATTGGCTCAATATTTGTATGGTTATATGTCAGCACAGTGCCAACAACAATTGTCTTGTTTTTGGTGGAAAGATCTGTCGCATCGTTTTGGTTCAGGTTAGTTTTAACAACCTATTTCAATATCAACCCTGTTTGTTTTTCCTTTTCCATAGTAAATCACGGTTTTGTGAGGACCTAAAGCATCATGTTTCTTGCAGGAAGTATTGTAGCTAAAGTCTATCATCTTAGTTTTCTGATTCTCAATGAGGAATTGTATCTTAAAGTTCGAGTACCCTCAAGAAAGTTCCCAGTTTTCACGAAAAAAGAAAGAAAAATCAGGTTCCGGAGTTTATTCTTTCAAATAGTTCACTCAATTAGGATCCATTAATCCCAGTAAAAATCTAGATGAGGTCTTCGAGAAGCCTTTCGTCTCAAGTGTATCAAACAACCAAATTTCACGTCATGTCAGCATGCAATTGACGAGATTGAGAGAGACGCAGAGAAAAGTTCTCCGAGAGAAGTACAACAGTAAAAATATCCATGGCCGACTGGTTAACGGGCGTGCCTTTGAATCGAACGACGGCGCCGAGTTCTGGTTCGATTCCCCCACGGGCCAAAACGTTTTTTATTATTTTTTCTTTTTTTTCAAATTACAGTTTAATGCAGAGCTCGGCGCCGTCGTTCGATTCAAAGACACACCCGTTAACCAGTCGGTCATGGAAATTTTCACTGTTCTACTTCTCTCGGAGAACTTTTCTTTGCGTCTCTCTCAACCTAGCAAATTGCTGTTTTTCATTGCGCTGACATGACGTGAAACTAGTCAATAACGTTTCTATGTCCCTTTAATTCAATATTATGTTTTCAGGATATACGAGAAAAGCATCACAAAACGCGTAACAAAATACATGACCGTTGCAGTCCTTTGCTATATAACACTTCAAAGTAGTGTTCTGATTTTTCACATTTTTTCAATTCTCCAATTTATAGTTCTATCCCTCATTGCTCATTTCTTCTTCATTCCGGTAATCTAAAATTTATTTAAAATCTAAAACAGAAACCTTTTTTTCATTTCCAGTATTTTTTCTTTCTCAAATATTACAACAATCGGGTTCGAAATCGGTTACGAGATGGTCCAGGGATATCGAATTTATTGACAGCCAAATTTCAGATTGAAGAAAATATCAGGTTTTTCAAGGTGGGTGGGTGGAAAATATTCTTGTTACGTGTCATATTTTCAGCTGGCGACAGTTATTGCTTATTGTGTGGCATTTCTGACCATAATATTTTTAATAACTATGATTTGTAGTACTTTGAACCTGTTGGACTCGGAAACGACATATTTCTCATTCCAAGTTTTATTCATGTTGTGAGTATTTTTTCTAACATAACAAACAACCTCACTTATTCCTAGAAATCCTCTATGCACCGTGCCATTTGTAGTCTACTCTGTCAAAGAATGGCGAAACTTTGCTCGCCGATTCATCCCATTCACCTTTCAAAAAACCGACTCACAAATCATCTCCCTACAAGACAACCCCCAACACACAACTTCACTCTATTTCCAACAACTCAAAAGCACCTGGGATAAATAAAAAAAGAAAAAAACAGCGCTCAGCAAATGGGTTATGTTATCATCAAGAGTGTTATGCCCCGAAAGATGGTAAATATTCATCGCGCGCGCACGGCGTCGAACCTACGTTGTCGATGCAATTGCGATCGTGCAACGAGACCACTAGACCATGCATGCAGTTACGAGGCGACGAGGGGAGGGCAATTATATTAAACTGAGAAGAAAGGAGAGATAGGAAAAGGGAGTTTTTTTTCTGTTAGTTTGTTTCGTTGTTGTGCGTTGTTTTTTTTTTGCTAATAAATAATTTTGCCTAAATTTTCAACGGCTTGCTAAAGGCTCTGCGCAACTTCTGGAGAACTTCTAGAGAACTTCAAAAGCCTAACCCTTCATTATTTATCATTTTCTCTAATTGTAAGTAACTCCAAAACAAGTCATAAAGTGCAAAGAACAAATTTATCTCTCACATGAATGAGTAAATCAATCAATAAATTATTTCCAGTCGAAAATTTCTATAAACTCTCCACTATTTCGTTTGTCACCAAGCAAACATAGTCTCTCTCTCTCTCCCTCACTGTTTCTTTATTTGTCTCAATTTTTTTCGTTCTTCCATGCAACTTTCTGTTTCTATGATGCTAAACAAAACGTTTCGTTTACCAATTTCAAAATAGTACCCCATGTTTCTCTTATCAACAAAATCACAAAAACGACGCAATTTTTTGATCCTATCTATCTATCATTTTATTATCATATCATAAGTTCTACATACTATTGATTTTGTTCAAAGTTTCTTTTTCGAAAGAGAAAGGGCATAGAAGAGGTGGTGGGGTAATACGATACCAGTTATGTTTGCGAATATGAATATTTTTTTTTGATATCTACATAAATTCTGTATTCTCTGGTCATGTTTGTTGGTTTTTTCGTTTTGGTTGTTCACTTTCTGGGTTCTCAGGATTGCCAGGGTTACTTAGATTAGATTTATCCTATGGTCAGTTTCAGAAAATTTTTGCGCGTAATTGAAATATCATTATTTCCCACTTTCAGAAATTAATTTTAGAAGATTTTAAGAAAAAGTTAAGCAAATGTTTGCGAGAAAAAAGGCTTTTGAATCTGATTTTTTGAAGTTCATTCTGTTACATTAAAACTTCTCAAGGGAAAAGGCAAAGATGCGAAAATTCACAGCGAATTTGCGTTGATGTTGCGTAAATTCGGAATATATTGATTTGCGACACCCTTGCGACCAAAAAATATGCTGCGAACTTCGCAAGCTTGCGACAAACATTCCGTTTCGTTCTGAAGCTAGCCTGAACTTGGCTCGAATACCTAACTTGATTACACTATAATTATGTAGGTCCCTTTTTCGTTTTCTCACTGAAAATTTTGAAGTTAAAAAAAAAATAATTACAGGATGTTGATCAGAGTTCAAAAATCTATTGAATTATATATTCCTCATCAAAAATCTCCTTTCTCCTGTCAATTTTTTTCACCCTGACAAAATTGCATCATCGAACATTTTCCTAGTTTCACAATGTGTTTTGATTCTCACAAAAATGGTCAAATTTAGAACTGGGTTTGCACGTGAACAGTTTCATTGCATGCAAAATCAAATCGTCTTGCCCTTTTTCTTATTTCTCAACTCAGATATGATTATCATAAGACATGTGTCTGATGTTAGAGAGAACAAAGATTATTAACAAAACACAAAAATTGTTTTGTTTGATGATTCGGTTCTTTGTTCCCTTTCAAGGTCAAACTGATATAAACTATAATCTAGCCGTACAATCTCTATCATTTGATACACATTTATACCACGAGTCTTCTTTTTTCTTTGCAATGTTCTGTTTTTTATTGATTGGAACCTTTTTCCAGCTATGTTCTCCTCTACATCATCATTTGACTCATCCTCATCTTCCGAATCGAGTCCAATACAAATATCCACAAAATGTCTAGTATGTTCGATGCCAGCTAGAGGGAATCACTTTGGAGTATTCTCTTGTCGAGCATGTGCCGCGTTTTTCAGGTGACAGACAAACCAAATGGTAACGTATTGCTGACGGTG
Organism: Caenorhabditis sp. 38 MB-2015; assembly: GCA_900536415.3. Taxonomy (NCBI): domain Eukaryota; kingdom Metazoa; phylum Nematoda; class Chromadorea; order Rhabditida; family Rhabditidae; genus Caenorhabditis; species Caenorhabditis quiockensis. Next base: position 19,719 of record LR548588.1, read on the forward strand.
TTGATTTCAGAAGGTCTTTTGTTCAGAAAAAAGAATACAAGTGTCGGTTAAAATATGGGGATTGTGATGTGAGCGGGAATGATCGATATCAGTGTAGAGCGTGTCGACTGAAGAAGTGTAAAGATCTTGGAATGACGCCGGATAGTGAGTTTATGTAGAAATTTTGTTACTAGACTTTGGACAGAAAAGGTGATTCGTCAAACGGACCCGAATAAAACACAGGTCGAATCGGACCCAAAAGTTGATGAAAACGGAGTCCTCTGAAATAATTTTTGTCTTTTAAATAAATGTTCACGAGCAAGATATTTTAAACCCGAATGTCTAACCTAACAATTCTTGACCCAGTGATCACGATGCTGCTAATCTTAAACCAAACTTTTCAAGTTGGACCCCACAAAATGTTTTCCGCCAGCATGGAGAGTCGAATCACATACATACCTACTCTGTTATAGGTGAGCTCTTCCCTGCTCAGCAATTTGTGGTGTTCAACTTGGAGCGTCGCCCCTGAGATCTGCATCGTGATCAGCGGGGTAAAAACTATAAGGATACACTTTCCGTTGATCAGAAGTCGTTGAGCATAACCAAATCTCCCTTGTCATAAATTTAATGATTTTTCAAGAAAATCATTCAATTGAAGTCCTGCCTCATGAGTTGCAGATGTTCAATTTTGAAGTTTCCCATGAAATTCCAATAACTTGAATATTGTTTTTGATGATCCCATAAAACACATCGATATTTTCCAGATGTTCAATTCGAAGAGCCACACGTTGAAGACCCTCATGGATATGCTCAAATCCTTGAACCCGCATTGTCCCCGTTGTATCGAACACTCAAGCAACCAAAGATCTACATCGATGTCACGCCATCAATCAATAAAGTCAAAACGGTGCTCGCCTCCACGACATCGCCCCCAATCCTCCATCCTGATTACTTTGGGATGGATGTGTTACATCGTATGCAATTCGCTTTGTGGAATTATCGATCACATCGGAAGTATGGAGATCTGAAGTTTGAGAGGAGTATAGTCTTTGAATTGCCTAGTAAGAAATGGGAAAATGAGCTGGTGAGAGTGGCAAATTGGTTGTTACACTCCGATCAGTTTAGATCCCTACCCCTTGAACAGAAGGTAAGAATCTTTTTGGTTATGAGCATAGCCTATAATGAAAAATTATTCTAGATGCGAATATTCCGTAAGGTCTACGTTCGTTGGCGAAAATTCGAGAAATGGTTAATATCTGTGGATACATTTGGGCCAAGAGTTTACAAAGATCGTGTCATTGTTTGTGTGAATTGCAATGCTGCTTCGTTGGATTATGTTCATTTTGATTATTCGGCAATTTCCGATAGAAGTACAGAAGATCTGAGAAGGTATGTATATTTTTAGAGAGTGAGAGGAGGAAGGTCAAGGGAATTGTGAAGAGCCCTCCTTGAAGAAACCTATGTCATCTGATAGAGCTTCTGATGCTGCTTGACTTAAAATCAGCTCAAATGCTCCTTTGATAATTTGAATTACCTCTTTCAGTACAAACGTTTTTTTTATAGTAGCGTGGGAGTGGTTTGGCTCGTGTGCAAAAATTGGGTTTCAAATTTTTGCAAGAAAATATGTGAAAAAAATTGAACTAGCAAAAATCCCTATCAGATGAAATACATAGGTCTCCATTTAAAGTCAGTTAATGGATTCCCTTTTGAGCTTTTTTGTGCTCAGTATTTCAAGAGCCTTTTGAGCCTATCCCTTATATCATTACTCTTTTTGCAGTCCTAACTTCTCTCTTATTTTCAGTGTCTTTGGCCATATTCTGAATCGAATGCTTCGAGAGGTTGCCAAACCGATGGCCGACCTACACCCCTCCCCAATCGAAATGACCTATATGATATGTCAACTCGTCTGGAATGGACTTGAAACTGAACTCCCTGACTATCCCACAGATGCGGGTGATTCATTTTTACATGAACTATCCGATTGTTTACACGCATACTATTCCGAACAAGGAATCAGTAACTATGCATATAGATTACAGCAAATGATGAAGATTGTGAATTCTGTAAAGGTAACCTGAACTATTTCAACTTTTAAATGATTTTTCTTGGTTTTCAGGAAGTGGAGAGACAACGTGAGGAAATCACATTTCTATGCTCATTATTTGATGTCTTTAAAGTTCGCCTCTCCGACCACGAGTTCTTCTATTGTTAAATTAGGTTCTAGTGAAAAATTGACAATAAATATTTATTCTGTTGAGCAAACCTATCTAATAACATTTGAAAAATGGTGATTTCTAACCAGGAAGAAGTACTTTTTTACCTAAAAAAAATTATGAAGACCCGGAAAAAAACGAAGAATTCCAGGAAAAATGGACTCTCCAACATCCACTTCTGCAATTTGCAAAGTCTGTGCACTAACCGCGCATGGGTTACATTTTGGCGTTTTATCTTGTAGAGCATGCGCAGCTTTTTTCAGGTTTTTTTGAAAGAGTAGCTCTGCTCCATGAGCCATCAATTTCCAGACGAACAATCGTTATGAACCGACAGAAGAAGTATCGATGTCGAGGTGGGAATGAAGAATGTGTTGTCGATTCAGAAGATCGATATCAATGTAGATTTTGTAGATATAAGAAATGTTTATCCCTCGGGATGACTGCTGAAAGTGAGTTGATGATAATTTGTTCTCCAAGTTGAATTTTTTTCAGATGTTCAATGGAATCGGGATTCAATTCCATCGACGAAAAAGAAGAAACCCGAGGAATATAAATCATTGCTTAACGCATCAATCACAACGAGTTATAATATGAAGACTAAGGAAGTTATGGATGTGACGACATTGACAAAGAGAATTCGAAAAATATTGGATGAGGTACGTATTTTTTACAAGGGGGGCCACAAAAATAATAGAGTTTTCAATGCTGATCAACGTCATTTAACCAACTTTTGCTGACCTCGGTGAAGAGGGGTGGAAATCGAGCACAGAGTTTGCTCTAAAGACTTGAAATATTTATTTGGAAAACTTATTCAACTTGAAAGAAGCTGAGAAAATTGATAAGTTGGTTTTCAATGAAAGAACTCGTTTTTTAGGTCAAATTTCTCGAAAGTTTGACCTGAAAAGAAAGCCGGATATATTCTATGAGAAAAAACCTCTGAAAAAAGTGCTAAAAAAAACTACCAATTTTTGAATATTCAATTTTCCCAGTAAATTGAGCTGGTTTTGCAACTTTTCGAATTTTTATCATTACAAATAAGTAGGGAACAAAAAATAACGTCAGATTTCATAAATTTTTCTATATTTTTTTCAATTTCGCCTTTTTCATTACTCTTACTGTCATGTTTTCGGCAAAACTGAAAATATAGATTCTCAGATTTCCGCGCGGAATTCAGCAAAAGTTAGATACTGTGTGTTGATTAGCATTGAAACCTGTTTCAGATGATTCAGGTCACTTTCACAAAATTCGGTTAACAAAGTCATGTATTTCAGACAGAAACACCTACTCTAGACCCATCTTATCAGAAAATGAACACTCTACAAAAAATGGAATTTGCACTAAATATTTGGAGAAAAAAACAGAAATCTGAGAAGGAAATGGAGTTTATGGATACGGCGTCAGTTAGGGAACTGTTCATAATATTTGAACAGCAGATGATTGTTGTTGCCAAGTGGCTTGTGCATTTTGAACAGTTTCGAGAGCTCAATAGTGATGAGAAGGTGAGCCATAGAAAAATTGTTTGATGGATGAAAATCAGGAATATTTTGCAGTATAAATTCTTCAAATTGGTGTGGAATATTTGGCGAAGATTTGAGAGGTTCGAGATGTCTGTTAGGTTATTTGATAGAAGAGTTACAGAACATGGGGTGAGTTTAATTTTTTTTTAAATTGATTCCAAAAATTAAAAAAAAAACTTTATTTCCAGATATTCGCCTTCTCCGACACACAAATGGCCAACTCTCGAAGCTTCGTCATCGATTTCAGTGAAGTCAGCGATTTACCCAACGACAAAGTGCGAAGCATGTTCCGCGATTCTATATTCCGAATAGTCACTTTTGTTGCAAAACCTCTCTATGATCTCCGTCCCTCTCTCACCGAGTTTGTCTACATGCTCGGCCAAACATGCTGGCATATTTCGGGTAAAATATTGGGTGGACGAGTTGGCGAAAAAGCCGAAATTGTTCGAGATGATCTCGCGAACAATTTACATGATTATTATATCGATGTAGAAAAACGCCCGAATTATGCAGAAAGATTGGTGAGAATGATGAATATTGTGAATTCTATGAAATCAATTCACTCACAACGAAAACAGATGATGGAGTTAGCCAGATTGTTCGATGTTTTTAAAGTGGATTTTTCTGACCCTGATATTTTTGATTGCTAATAAATTCATTTTATAATAATAATAATAAAAATAAAATTAAAATCTCAGATCGTCAATGATAAAGCGAATCCAACTCTCTGCTTGCCAATATCATGAACATTACAATATTGTCTCATAAAAGGTCCCCCAAGGATCCAAGAAGGTCCAAATCCTGCATATGATTGTGGGATAACCGCGAAAAGGCACTGATTGTTCCCAATGTTCATAACATAGTTATTCGCCGTCACAATATAGTTATAATTCCCGATTTTTATTTTGATTGGACCTGCATTGGCATCGCAAGGAATACTGAACACTTGATTTTCACTATCCCACTGAAAATTGTTAATTTTTTCCCTAAAAAAGGAGAAAAAAAATCAAAATTTATACAGTAAACATCAAAGGCGCACAAGTCAATTTGTTTGTTTGAGTCTCGAGAAGGCGTTGTGTACTTCTCTCGGAGTACAATTTCTTTTTGCTTTTTTTCGGTTTTCTCTAGTTCTCCGTTTTTTTTAAATTTGAAATCAATTTTAATAAATTCTATGAAAAGACACAGCATTTTAGACCTTCACTCCTCTGAGTAAACTCTCTCGTTTGTCCCGTTTAAAACAAAGCGGAAAGCAAGTATCAAAAACAAACGGTTACAATATCACAGTGAAAAAAAAAATATTTTTTCTTCAGAAAAAATTAGTTACGGACTTTTCCAAAATAAAAAACATGTTTCTGCAAAAATGGGAGGAGAATGTCGCGTCTGAAAATGGCAATGGTCCGCACACTAAATGTGCGCTTTTGCCGCACAGTTTTCGGGAGAATATTTTCAAAAATTTTCAAATATTTCGTGATATTATTGGCTAAATATCCGCAAACTCGTTGATTTGGTGTGGAAAATGAAGAATATATATTCCGATTTATAACCAATACACTGATATTTTTCTCTGAAACTGTTCAGATTACACATAAAACGTTATTTTTCCACTTTTTTTGCCAAATTTTGTGCAACATGGAATATTCTTTCTGTCAGGTCGTAAAATGGGCCAGTTTATGTTATGCCAGTCTCTCCCACTTCCCACGATGACTTCTTTTTGCCTTTTAGTCTTATTTACACTCATCTGGAACAAAAAAACAAAAAAAAAGGAAAAAAAAATTTTTTTTGAATTTCGCGCAATTGTGTGCAAACACCGCCTTAAAAACCGCGGTAAAAAAAGAAACTTTTTTTTTGCCTGTGAATATTTCAAAGTCTCATGAAACGTAGAGAATACGAGATTTTTTTTCAAAATTACTGAAGCGTACGCGTGTTTTCATGTTAAAAAAAAGAGTTTTAAGCTCTTTTTTTGTCTTAAAATCATCTAACTTCGAATATCCATAGATTTTTCTGTCAACTTACAGTTGCTCCAGCGGCCGCCGCCAAACTATCAACCGCAGCTTGTGGTCCACAAATAAACGAAGTAGCAGTGTCAGTTATCACTTCATAAATCGTATTCGACACATGTGTTCCTAACGAAAACCCAGTTGCTTGAAATTGAAAATGTCTAGCCGTTGTCAACATGGCGTACCCAATCACAGTTCCACAATGAGTTGTATCCAAGCCTCCATAGGTAATCGCTCCACCCGTTGCACTTCCAGCTGGTGCTTGCTTGTCAAACCATGTTGTGAAGATTGGTTGATCAAGAAGGTTTTGATTAATCGCATTAATCAATGGTGGTGTAATATCATCAACGGCGAGTGCGGTGAATGCCAGACCAAAAATTCCCTCCTTTGGACTCCATTTGAAATCAGACCCAACTGTATCAGCAACTCCTAAATAGGATTTCGGGATAGCTAGTTGTGCCTCGCCAGTTCCACCAATTTTTACTGTATCGATCCCAAGAGTTCCATAAGCATCCCCGCTGGCATACTTGATTTGCCATGCTCGATTTGTGGCGACATATGTTGATGATGCAGTCTCGTTAAATTTTCGTTTAGCCTCGCAGTATGTCCTATAATTTCGGAAAGTTTTGAAACGGACCGAAACTGGGTGTCTATGAAATGTACCAGGGACCTCATAAATATTTCGTATGTCTAACAAAAACCTTTTTCGACTTACGTGCAATTTGTTCCTGGAATCAACAAGTTTGCCGACCCAGTATCTAAAACAACAATAAAATTCTGCTCAGGTGTTCCAACTGTGATATTCCCCATATACTCATAATAGATATAGTTAGTGGCTGATTGTACAACAGTATTCAGGTTAGATTGCTTCTCCATGTATTCAAGATACGCCGGATATTCTCCATTTCTGATCATTTCTATCATTCGCGATTCTTTCCATAATAATTTATGCTCGAGGACAGCGGCCGTCGAAAAATGGAACAAGAAAAATGATAACACTAGAAACATTGTGTATGAAAAAAAACGTTTATCAAAATACGTTTATGTATGGGGAGTTATCAGTGAAGTTGAATTATGCAACATCAAAAATTGATCTTTTTCAAGATCAACTAATACCTCAAAGTTTGAAGTGAATGTTTAAACTTTCTCCATGTTTTTTGCAGTTTTTTTTCAATTCTTTTTTCGAGTCCGTTAATACCTAACTTATCTTCCTTGAGAGATCTTAAAAACAAAAACAAAAATTTGCAAAAATGCTTCATTTCTTCTATAACCTTTGAGTATGCTCTATTCAATAGACTGCTGGTGAATACCCTCCAGAAGTCATAGTTCCACTTTTTCCTGTCATTGATGTTGATATAGTGCTAGTTGTAGTGCTTGTTTGAGTTTTCTTTCCTTTCTTTCCTTTCTTCTCCTTCTTCCCTTTCTTTCCCTTCTTTTCTGTTCTTGACGTATTGTTTCCACCCTTCTTTCCTTTTTTCTTCTTCTTAAGTTTCAACGCGAACACTACAAATCCACCAATCAAAGCAGCCATAATGATAACAAACACGGCGACTATCACAACGATTATAATGATCAGTGATGATGATTCTTCTGTTTGTTGCACGACTGACAGCTGAAAACCAACAAATTGTTCATATATTTCAAAACAAATCTCACTTTATTGTTTAAATAGCAATGTGCCGGAGACGTTTGTACCTAAATAATGGTGATGTGCAAAGTAGACAAATGACTACTTTCCAATCGTTTTCATTCTTTGGTAGATCAACTGTTGTCATTGAATTAGTAAGATTTTCAGCAGTTTCAACAATATTTCTCGAAATCGTGTTGGATGAAAGTCCGAAGAGAGCTGACATTGTATTGATTCGAGAACCTGGAGAACAAAGGAAAGTGTTAAAAATGTGATTTTACACACCTTTACATAAATAGAAAAGTAACAAATAAACGCATTCTGCATTTGTTAGTTTTTGCTGCTTACGCTCTTCTGGTAACGTTTTTCAGCCAGCCAAGTTTTCAAGCTTTTGGACAACTACCGTCCACAATAATCTTCGCGCCCTTGCTGAAGCTCGCATCTCCGGAAAGAAGGAAGAGGTCGACGAAGAAGGGATCAACCACTGGTAGATCGTCCTCTTCTGGCCAGCACTCTGCAGAGATTTCACATGTCTATCGTCAAGCTGTCGTTAAATAAAAGGCTGCCCTCGGAACTGTTGTCAACAGAAAGACCATTTATTTTTCTTTTCTCGTTGTTACCTGTGAGTTTTTTTTTTCCAATTTCGTATGGAAATTTTGTTTTTTTTTCAGAAAAGGCAGTTGAGAAAAGGCAGAAAACTCGTTGGAACTGTCAACAACGACTTCGACGAACACAATGAGGAGATCCGCGAACACTGAAGAGGTATTCTATGTTCTATTTAAAGAACAATTTCCGTGATAAACTGGAAAATTTCAGATTTTTTCAAAAAAAAAAGTTGGAAATTCGGTAAAATCACTTCGGGAGTTTGGAATATAGTTGGGGATAAGTTGAATTGAGGACAATGGGTGACGTTTTTGAATTTCCAACAACAAATTTCTGCTTTGAGAGCAAAATAGGAAATCTCGTGTTTTTTTTTTTGAATGCTGCAACAATCTCGCAAAGATTTTGAGAAAACGAACAAAGTCTTACTCGCGGAGATCAATTATGTTTATCGAACTATCACGTTTTTCAACAATTTTCTGAAAATAAACTGACTGAAAGTTTCACACACTTCCAACAAAAAAAGGAAAAAGCATAGCCAACTAAAATCACTCTTTTAAGATAATGAGCTAATAGAATAGCCCCATCACTTACTATTGGTTCCTCTCTTTCATGAATTTCCGCAACCAATACAGCATACACTACACGCCAACGATTAATTTTTTTAACATTTCAAAATTCAACTATTGCTGCATCAAAAAAAAAAACTTTGAAAAATAATCTCTTTTCGGGGTGTGCGAGCGCGGCTGTGTCGCGATTTCTCTTGAAATCGTGAAGGTGATCAGCGTTCTTTATTGAACGACATATGTACATAAATTACACATTGTTCCACTCCGAAACCAAAAAACTTATTTAATTTGCAACCATTTATGTAGAGTACAACAATCAATCACCCAACAGATCTGTATCGGCTTCCTTAACAACTTCAATCGTCGGTGGGGCAAATCTCAGCTTCAACGCTTTTATCATCTTATCCGTAGGGGATAATGAATTCAATATATCTGGCGGATACGCTGGCTTCGCATAGAGCTTTGCTTCCAGAAATGATAAAGTGTGTTGACCTGTCTGAAAATATTAGTTTGTATCATGAATTATCAAAAAAAAAATATATATATATATATATATTCACTCACCTCTTCTAAATCTGAAATATTATCAAAACTTTCAGGAATAAGACAATATAGAATGGAATATATGAAAAGTGTAAAGAAACAAACATAAATATAATGTTCAGGGTTTTTGCGGAAGTCCATTTAGGATATAACTAGTAAATAAAATTGATAACATCTTTGAGAAGAGAAGTTTAATCTAGAGAAAAGATCAGAGTAATTGTGTTATAAAGAGAAAAGAGATGAGAACTGAAGTTTTGATTTGACAATTGTAAGGTTGATGTGCTACGAATAGCTACAGTACCGCTCATTGATATATACAATTTCACATTTCTGACTGAAACTGAAACTCTGCTGAAAATTGTTCGTTTGACGCCAAAAATTTTTTCTGGGTCACGTGAAAAGTTGTTTCGTATTCGTATATATTAACCATGTATCATACTGTATATGACTATGTTCAATCAGAATTTGCGTGCAAACGGATAATCGAGAAACTCGCGCCATTGTTCATGTTTTATGACACATGGTTCAGGAGATATAGTGTCTGACCTAGTTCCTACTGTCCTAGCGCCGACAATGCCAAGACAAAACAAGACAATTGAACCTACCGTGTGCCCTTACTGTATTCATTTTTTGCCAAATGAAATCTCAAATGCGTGAATCCAAGTTTATATCAAAATAGGGAAAACTACTGTATATTTTTGTTTGAACTGCCCATTTCGAAGTTAGAGAAGCTATTGTTGTCTGGTCTAATGCATCATGAGGAGCAGAAGAAAGAGCCAATTGTAATATCGAATAATTTTGAGGTGAATAATTGTGAGAAAACCAGAATCTGATGTCTGTACATTTTAAAATAAAGCTATTGAAAAATGAGTCACTCATTTCATCAACACCTTTGAGAATTTTTACCACAATAAAAAAAATAATTATTATGATTTTGCTGTAGTATCCACTGAGGAATGGTGGATCCTCGAAGATTGGTTTGATTTACAAAATATTTTCAAAAATCTCGATTTCATAGTTCGATTGATCGTCAGATAAGTGACGATGGGGAAGGAGTGGGCTAAAAACCATAGAAGTTCAGCGAAGGGACCAGTCCACGCTGGGAATGTGATGAAGTTCATTAACACGTAGACAGCGGAGCCGATCTGATCGATTGCGCATATTGCGATGGCTTGTTTGAATATTGCGTTGATCTGGAACAACGGATGTAATCGGTGTTGAATAAATTGAAAATTGAGCTCAAAAACTGGTGGTAACCTTCGTAAAATTTTCTCGAACATAGATACATAGGTACTTTCAATAGCGGAAGTATTAAATCAATTAAGATGAGAAGGAATTCCATGTTAAAATCATCAAAACTCGCAGAAAATGTCAGTTTCCACATCGATCTAGCTTTATATTTTTAAATTGTAATCAAATTGATTCGGTTTCAGCGTTTTCAAGACTGGAAGTCTCAATTCTTCTTCTTTCTGCGGAGTTCAGCAAAGATCAGTTACAATATACTTTTTCAGTGTTCATATTGGTGAATTTTTTTTTTACTTTTGAAGTTGAATAGCATATTTCATGCACATTATTTGATGCTCACAATCCTGGAGTATCTCACTTTTCAGTTGAAACTATTGGTATAAAAATCAGTGGATTGAACTATGCTAGTCCGTATTTTCGATCGATCAAATCTATACTCACTGATTTTGATTGATTGTGTGTCTCTTCTGAAGGAGCTCTCCACTTCTGGATCACAATCACAGCAATATAGAGATATAATGTCAAGGTCAACACAACTACCGACAAGTTGTTGAACGTATGATAGTGATTGGTGTATTCAGCGCTCTTGTCAGGAAAGATAAATGGATCGAATAGCCAGGCAAATAGGGCTGGTGAGAAGACCACAGGTTTGGTGTACATGAAAAAGAATAGACCATACATCACTGGAAGTATTAGAGCGATATATGTTCGCTTCCCCTCAAACAACATTTCATGGTATTTCGCACTTTTGAAGCATAAAATACGGTTGATGAGAAGTATAATATTCCCCATGCACGAAGAGCACCAGAAGAATAGGGCACTTGAGCCGGAAATATAGATGAAGAGGGGGTAATCGCAAAAGACAACACCAAAAAAGGCGAGCCATCCAGTGAGAATTGCGCATATGAAGACCCCCAAAACATCAGCAACACCGACGAAAAACATGATCTTATAGCAGGATAATTTGATAAGATCTGGATTGAGCATTATTTTCAGACATATGATGAATAGAACAGACGCTATAGTGCCCAAAATCATACTCAAAGTACCGATAATTTCCCGCCGAGTATGAAGGGTTTCGTCATAAGAGCAGTTATAGAGGGGGTTCGCTTCGAGGCCTCCATATTTGATGAGATAATTCATTTTTATGAGAGAAAGAGTGAGTTGAATGAAATTTTTGGGCTGATATTATTTTCGCAGAATAAATTGTCACACTGAGGAATTGAAGTTGTGAAAAACAAACATCAGAACAAACATTTTGGCCGCCCACAGATTTTGGCGGCCCACAGACGCCCACAGAAACAAACTTTTTGGCCGCCCACAGATAAACTGATTTTATTATAATTGACCTCTGTCACTAGATTCATGAATTAATTTTATTTAATCTATTGACTTGAGCAATTTTCATTTTGAGCGATCATTACGCCACATTGTCCAAGCTGGTCGTTAACTTGTTTCATTACTAACATTGTATGCCTAGAAGGTGTTTTTTTAGTTTTCAAAAGAAGGGTACTTCATAACCAGAAGTCAGAAGGAGTGTGAGTAGACGAGGCGCAAAAATTATTTTTGAAAATCTGGAATGAAATGGCAAAGCATTTTTGAGAAGCCGCAGACACATAACAGCATAGCAAAGGACACAACCCGCATACCGTCAACCGGCATATGTATTGTATCACGAAAACCATAAATGGTACAGACTTCAAATTATTCAACTTTGCAGTTATGTATGACTTCAGTTAACATACAAAAAGATATCTTTAATTAGTGATAAGGAAAACACAGAAAAGTCGGATGACGAAAAAAAGTACACCTCAGTTAGATGATATTGTGGCGATGAGGACAGGATACAAGGCATAAATAAAGTAATTCTCAATTTCAAAATATCTGGGGAAGATCAGGCTCATGACGAAGAAAATTGCGAAGAAGTCAACTATAGCCTGGGGAACATAGAGATTTAGACCATCTGAATCGAAAAGGACCTACTCGTTAACTAGGGTTCAGGAAAAATCAAACTGTTTTTGATTTTTTTAATAAACAGGTTTCAAAAGTCCCACTTTCTGACCAGATTCAGAAACATTTATTAAGAATCAGGTTTTGCCAAATTCGGGGGTTCCTATTTAGAACTTTTCAATGTTACCTGTGTATAATAGTGACTCTGAAAGATCACAGAAGTCTTGCGCATTTTTAAAATCGTCAAGAAAACCACAAAATACAAGGGGATAAATATCAAAGACTCCAGAAGAACTCCACCAACTTGCCACGTGGAAGCCCAAAAAGCATTGTACTTTCAATCATGAGAGACATACTTGTTTGTGATGCTTGATTGAGTTCGATGTAGTGTATTTGACTATAACAGATAATTATTACAACAAGGTTTTCAATTTCTGAAAATTAATAATTGGATCCAAAAATAGTAGCTGATAGAAACTTTTTGGTTATTGTTCAACTCCGTACTGGTCCGATTTTCAGTCTCAATTCAACAGAATTCAAGAAAAAGTAGGATCAGGTCCGTTATTTCTAATCCTATTCGTTTTCTATCAAACCAGCTCGAGTTTAGGTGATCCGTTTCCGAAAAAGTTTGCTGTATTATTTTTTGTTTAGTGAACTTCTTTTAATCACAACTGGTTATTTCAATTTCCACTTTTGTGCGGAGAACTGACAAAAACCTAGAAACATAATGTTGATCAGCTCTTTCTTTTGTAATTTTTTTCAGTATGACGTGATTATTTTATTAAATATATTTTTAAATAAAAATAGTAAACAAAAAACAAAAGTTCATTATAATTAGGATAGTACAAGAGTAGGTATTTTTAGTTTACTGTTATCTTCGGTCTTTGTTTACTGTTATCTTCGGTCTAGATATGAAAAAGTGAAGAATTGAGGATTCGGATAATCTTCCAATTATTCTAAGAATCATTATCCATGGTGACAATTCATGAGTTCGTGGTCCGAAAAAATAATAAAAAGCTGGAATAGTCTCAAAGATCAATGAAGTTAACCCATCACTGATGCAGTATATCTCGGTGAAAAATCGGCAAGCTTGCGACAGTTTGTCGCAAACTTGCGGCAATTTGTCGCAAACTTGCGACATTCGGCTGTCGCAAGGCTTGCGGTGTTCTTGCGCCAATAAGCTTTGCGACATCTAGCAGCAAAACTACTGCACGGCTTGCGACACCCTTGCGCCAGAAAAAAATGTGTCGCAAGTTTGCGAAAAACTGCCGCAAGCTTGCGACAAGGAAAAAGCCTTGCGATACGCTCGGCGTTTTTTCCCCGAGATATTTATCTATAAAAAATTGTTTTTTTTTTCAAAAAGTTAACTTTTCGAAGATCTTTGTTGATGTAGGATTTTGCAGAAAACAATTTTAAACACAGGCAAACTGATAGAACATAGTTAGAAATACTATAAAAGCATGTATAATATGCGGAAAATTGAATATATTCAGGTGAAACTGCGCAACTATATCGAATACAAGTCGGATTGATAGGTAAGTGTTGTTGAAATACGACGAATAACATAAAATCGTCAAAAAGCGCTGTACTTATTAGGAAAATGAAAACTAGAGGGTGTTGAATTTCAGATTGATGCTTATAAAAGTGAATAGGAAAAAATGTCGCCCAACATCTCTCGGAAGTAATTTTCAAAGCTAGAAAAGACCTTGTAATCGAGATATTATACGCCATAAATGTGTTTTTTTTGGCAGAAGCTTGGATAAGAAACTAACTTGCTATTCCAACTATGATATCAAAAACAGTTCTTATCACTATTAATTTCATTTCGACTTTTTGAAGTTTTCTAGAAAAATTACGACGCTTACAATCAGATTGGGGGTTTACCTCAAGTATATAAGAAAAATAAATGAGTTTAGGAAAATTAGAAGCTTTGCGAATAATAGACCAACGATAGATATGAGAACTCTCGTGCTGGATATTGTGATTAGCCAATTTTCCTCATCCATTTAATATTTGACAAATCTACAACCCTGTGACAAAAATTGGAACTATGAATGTTCAAAATATTGGTTACATTTAATAATGGTGCTGATAAAAGATTAGTGGATTAGTAAGTGAGCAATTTTTCAAAAAATGTGATATTGATGAAAGTTTGAACCAGTCTTTTCTGAAAGGTATTTTCAGAATATTTTCAACTTTGAGTTCCACATTTTAGTTATGAAAAATGATCAGATTTTCATCACGAAAAAAAGTGAGAAAAAGACGAATAAAAAAAATAATAAAACAGCTGAATTTTTTTAAAGTTAATTTTTCTGTAACATTTTTCACAAAGTGAAGTTCACTGCTTCATTTTTGACGAAATTATGATATTCCAGGGTTACCCTATTATTAGTAGTAATAAAAATAACCAAATTTTTTCACAGCGTTACCTTGTCTCCAACTTGTTCAAAACTGAATAATAAAAAATGCATTACATTCAACACTTTGATAATAATAATCACACACAGGAAATAATGAAATATATTCTAAAGGAAACTGATTTTTTTCTTTTTGAAAGTATGGCTCCTCATTTGACTAAAAAATAGCACATGTTATGACTAATGCTGAGAAGGCGTTGAAAACATCCCAACCGCCTTTTTTTGGTTCTTTTGAGTCACTAAAGAATACAAAAGTCTCTGAATTGAATGTCGATCCTAAACTCAGCCAAGATGCGATTCTTGTAAAGAATATGTAGTCTGAGAAATAGTTTGTCTTGTCCGAGAGAACTACAAAAGCCATGTGATCATTACTTAACGAAACAAATTATTAAAAAATTCATCTTAAACTAAAAATAATCATGCACAGCAAACAAATGGAAGACTCCAAACGAGACTGAATGCTTCTTTCTTTTGAATATATGGCTCCGCATTTGACTACTGGCACATATCATGACCAAAGGTGACCCGACGTTGAGAACATCCCAACCGCCGACTTGTATAGTAGCGATTTGAGAGGTTGCAAATGACTCACTAATACTTATAAGGAACTGGAATGACAAAAGCTAATAATTGTCATAGCTAATAATTGTCACCTACCTCAAAAATGCCTGGAACAAAGAAACAGAATGAAATAATCGTGGAGACTAGGCACAATGTTTTTTCAGTTTTCTTTATTCGAACTGTTAATCTAGTCATCCTCGAATACGTCAAATAAGTACATATTATTGTGATTGTGATAGCCATTGATCTCGAAACCAGCATTATCAAAGACATGTTAGCCCACTTGATCGTTTGCGAGTAGTTGATATAGAAACCGCCAAAGAGAAATACTATATGTTTCGGTGAAATGATAGTGTTCCAGATGAAGATAAATGGGAATATTATTGTTAAAGGGATGATCCATTTGAGATTCTTGAACCACCACTGGAATTTTAGTATGTACATACAAGCATTTTGTGGATTTTCATGGCTGCTAACCACTCAAAGTATGTATATATTATTCAAAATATGTTCAATGAACCTTGTTGTAAAAACATAGTACGTTTCTAGAACCGAATTTTGTTTTTTTTTTGTTTCAAATTATGTGTTGAGCATACTTTCTTTGTAGATTTACGTCAATTGAATTTTGAAAATTGAAAAGTTTGTGCTCACCCGATTATAATCTGTTGGATACAGCACACAAGTTGCTCTATTGGCAACCATCCAAACTTGAAGTATCGGTTGTATAGTGTGCATATAATTCAGTAATGGATAGTATATATCCATAAAAATAGGGTTCTCCATTAGAAATTTTGATGCAACTAGACAGACTTGAGGGGTGAAGACGAAAAATCTGGCCACGAAAATATCCAACAACAAAAGTGTAAGACCAACAATACATTCTATCGAGAAAATGAGGTAGAATACTTGTTTGAGATAGTATTGAGGGTATTTGAACCAAATGACATATATCATAAGAATATCGAGGACTGCCGGAGGTGCAAGGTATGCAAAATGAAAGCCATAGACAATATTCTGTAGGTAGTCAATGTAGCCGGTCGAACAATTCGTGGACATTTCAAGTAAAAAACTGTTAAGAAAAACTAGTAGGCTAGAAACAAAGATGAAAAAAAGATGCGGAGCAAAATGTGAACAGGAGAAATTATAGGTTTCAGAGAAGAACAAAGAAAATGTGCATTTGTAAAGTGGAAAAGAAGGGAACTTTGTTTTGTGCTCGATGTGTATAGCTTGATTTTCACTCTGAGCAACTAGTAAATGTATAATTTCAGTTTATTTTATCAGAGAACAAGATCGAAAATGTTCCAAGATAAATTCAAGCATGACTAATGGACAAAATATGGGCACTTGGCTAAATAGAGGTGTTTGAAATTTGAAACCTCTGAAAACTAATTGGAACATCCTGAATGGATTAGGACCGGATTCAAGCAGTTCGTGATGTTTTTGAGAATGAAAGATAGCACAGTTTTAGGCTCGATCTGTGCTCAGTTGAGCCCGGATTAGTAATAAACCAATTGAATAGTAGACTGCAAAACATTGAATGGCCATCCAGCAACACGTACACAAAAAATAGCGGTCGGCCAAACATTACAAATGTCGGCTTTTCTTTAGAATGACCATCCAGTTTTTTGAAGAAATGAAAAACATAGTGGATCAATTGTGCTTCATAGACAACTCCTTAATAACATATGTAGGTCAAAATACCCTCAACTGAATTTTCGAATAAAATTTTCTTGAAAATTAAAAAAAATTACTTTGGGTGTTTTACTATAAAAACGAGTTCTTTCGTTTAAAAGTCGAGTGCATTTACTCCACTTTTTAAGCATAGGACCTTTTTTCATTTACAACCTCTTAAGTCCGACTGGAACATCCTGAATGGATTTGGACCGTATTCAAGTAGTTTGTGAGGTTTTTGAGAATTAAAGATACCACAGTTTTAGGCTCGATATGTGCTCATTTCGAGCTTGGATCGATGGAAATCCAGTTCAAGAATAGACTGCGAAATACTGAATAGGAATTCAGCAACACGTGAACAAAACATAGCGGTTAGCCAAACATCACAAATGTCGGCTGCCCTTTTGAATGACCTTTATCATTTTTTGGGCAAAAGAAAAGATAAGTGGACTGTGCTCCATAGACAAGACCTTTAAGGTTGAAAAAACCCCTTAGGTGGAAAAAGTGTTCTTTCATTTAAAAACAATTTGTCGAATGCCTTCACAAACTTCGAGCCCTTCAAGAAGAGGTCCTTTTTTCAGTTACAACCTCTTAAGTCCAACTGGAACATCCTGAATGGATTTGGACCGTATTCAAGTAGTTTGTGAGGTTTTTGAAAATTCGAACAGATCACAATTCGGTGCTTGAGCACTGCTCGAATTGAGCCCGGATTGGTCAAACCCCAGTGATAGAAACTACTGATTGAGAGAGACAGCCACACGAACACAAAACATAGCAAGTAGCTAAACTTCTCAAATGTCGGTTGCTCATTCTTGTTTGAACGACTTTTGGAGAAAAGTGGATTCAATTGTGCTCCATAGACGACTAACTGATTTAAAATAAAGATATTTATTAATTCATTTACAAGCCCCACAAAACCCCTTTATGTACCCGTAGTCCATGTATTCTGACGATGACTATTCTCAGCTGTAGAAACCTGCAAAACAATTCCAATTTTCTTATTTTTCTGCAATTTATTTTTGTTTCTTATTTCTCACCATTTTTGAGCAAAACATTCTTTTCAGAGAACTTTGGACTTCCTTGTTCAGAATAAACAATACCATTGGATTGATGAACGAGAAGTTACCTGAGATGATTGGATAGAATAACCGGATATATTTCATTGCTGTACTCTGAATTTTGAATTTTTTAATGAGTGGAATTGGATGAAGAATGATGAGAAAAATTACCGAGGTTGCATCAGAGAAAATAAATTCGGAAAAGTAATAGAGAAACGTGGCAATTGACATGATGGTGAGGAGAATCACATGAACACTAAGGCGATGTTCTTGATGTCGAGCTGCTCGTTTTCGCCTGAAAATTCGGATTCATAGAAAAGCACATTTTTTACTTTATAGGTCACATATATGTACGTGCAACTTTGTTTTTTGTTTTTTTTTTCGCCGAGTTAGTTTTTGTTTATTCTTCGAGTTAACGAGTTCCAAATCACCTGAACTGAATGCTCGCAATAAAATTAATGGCTATCGGATGAAAAAAAAAAGTAATCACAAAAAGCAAAACTCAAAAGTACATGTTAAATATTTTTTATCGAACATGAGAGCAAATTTCAATGATGCTTGTTCAGTGGACAGGATGGTACCATATCCAGTCCTTAAATGGATATATTTTATCTCTTAATTGAGGCACAGAAATACTCTTACGAGAAAATCACATCCTGTTTCACCACTGAAACCGAGAAAATGCAACAAGTTTTATCGGATCTGATGTGAATTTTCATTAAAAAACAAGCTCAATTCACGGGAAAAGGCTAGAATCAAACAGCTTCTATAGAATTTTAATTTTTTTCATGGAAAATTAAATTAAATTATTTTTAAGCATTTCAGTTGTGTCACTTTAAAGTCATATTCCAGTTTTCTACGATGAGCTCAGCGAAAGTTATACTCAGGATGTTGATCAGCATGAAAAACTGTATCAGATGTTATAGGTCTGCTCAAAAGTTTCGGTAACGGCTTTATGTGATTCTCTAGATAGGCAACAATATCAGATTTAGTTGGCTCATTTATAATTTGCTAAATTGTGCTATATCATATGTTATATCCTTTTTGTTTAAAGTACATGCCTGACAAGGAAAGGTCTTTAATGTTCCCCCTCGAAAAAAAGGGGGACTATGTGGAAAGTGAAGTACCTGGAGAGGCTAGAAAAACCTTGAATGGAATAAGCAAGACACGAACTAATTTTCAAGAAATTTGGATTTTTCGAATTTTTCGATTTTTGAAGTTAGTCCAACTTCAAAAAATCATAACTCAGCTCAAAATGCACGAAAATGGTTGATCAAAAGAGTATTTTGTAGCTAAAATACTGGTGTTTGTCATGAAAATATGCAACATGTGTAAAATTAATTTTAAATTATGGAAAAATGATGAAAACAAAAAAATTCGCAAAAGTTGATGAAAAGTTCGGCATGAAGGAGGCATTTCTATGAAACGAGAGTATGATTTTCGAAATATACGCCCAAAATCAGGTATATATACATGTTAAAATATATATCATTCCACGCATTTGAGAGAGATAAAAATTAATTTGTGGTTTTTTTAGCACGAAAAATGCCCAAAACAAGGTTTCTCCCGCTCGTAAAGTTGGTATAGTGGTTAACGCTTGCAATTTTCATGCACAAGGTGGAAGGTTCGATCTTTTCTCAATTTTTTCTCAATTTTTTTCTCAATTTTTTGAAGAATTTTCGAAAATTGAGGTTTTTCGATTGAGCCTAACATTCAAATGAAATGTGACTCGGTCAGATATATTTAATTTCAGAATGTCATATTAATTTCAGAATGTCAGACAATCATTTCAGAATGAGCTGAAACTTGGAAAAAACAACAAAGAATACAGAAAAGTATTCGTACACGTTCCATTTCTTGAAAAAATTCTTGAATTCGAGCCGAAGTTTCAAAAAATTATATTGTTCACGTGAGGAAAATGGAACGCGTACGACTACTTTTCTGTATTTTTTGTTGTTTTTTTCCAAGTTTCAGCTCATTCTGAAATGATTGTCTGACATTCTGAAATTAATGCGCCTCTGACCGAGTCTCAGTTCAATTGAATGTTAGACTCAATCGAAAAACCTCATTTTTCGAAAATTCTTCAAAAAATTGAGAAATAAAACGTATAGCGGGATCGAACCTTCCACCTTGTGCATGAAAATTGCAAGTGTTAACCACTATACCAACTTTACGAGCGGGAGAAACCTTTTTTTGGGCATTTTTCGTGCTAAAAGAAGCACAAATCAATTTTTATCTCTCTCAAATGCGTGGAATGGTATATATTTTAACTTGTATATATACCTAATTTTGGGCGTATATTTCGAAAATCATACTCTCGTTTCATAGAAATGCCTCCTTCATGCCGAACTTTTCATCAACTTTTGCGAATTTTTTTGTTTTCATCATTTTTCCATAATTTAAAATTAATTTTACACATGTTGCATATTTTCATGACAAACACCAGTATTTTAGCTACAAAATACTCTTTTGATCAACCATTTTCGTGCATTTTGAGCTGAGTTATGATTTTTTGAAGTTGGACTAACTTCAAAAATCGAAAAATTCGAAAAATCCAAATTTCTTGAAAATTAGTTCGTGTCTTGCTTATTCCATTCAAGGTTTTTCTAGCCTCCCCAGGTACTTCACTTTCCACATAGTCCCCCTTTTTTTCGAGGGGGAACATTAAAGACCTTTCCTTGTGAGTGAACCAGTTTCTTTAGAACTCATTGTCAGATTTCAGTTTCTCTGAAACCCCCATTAGGACGTTGTGATTCAATCTTTAGTTCAGTATATAACTTTCCCAACGTCTAATTTTCAGAAAAGCTTAGTCACCAGAAATGCACTGAAATTGAACAATATTTCGTGGGATTTTGATCTGAACTTCTTGAGAAAGTTGACTTTTGATGACTTCGTGAGACATAGACATTTTACGTGGGTGAACGAGATACTAGAACCTTGCACTTTTTCTCAAAAACGACGTGAGAATCAGAAAAAAACTAGCAAATGCATCATTTTTCGTATATTCTCTATTCTTGTGATCACAAGTCCAACTGGTTCAGCGCTAATTTGTGAACTTACATGGATGAGTTGCTCAATGACGGCTTGTTAGTGACACATAGCACTTTGAGCATTCGACAGTTCAAAAAAACAATGATTGGCCATAAAACAGCGAACACAATGATAACAACAATTGAATAGACCTTTGAGTGGAACTCAGTATTCACAATGTATAGTGATTCAGCATTTTCAAATCTTGAATTGCCTGAATAGAAAACAGGGATAAAGATGACGAATGCAATCATCCAATGAAATATGAAAAAAACCCATGGTTTCAAATGGTTGAATTTCGAGGTAAGTTGGGATGTTGAATGGCAGACTGTCAGGTATCGTTGAAGCGTAATAAAAAGAACCCCAAATATACGGAGGACAAAGAAAAATGGACCACTATCTGAGAAAAATGTGGGAGCATATGGTTCGAGCATGAAGAGCAGGTTATTGCCAATGCCGAAATAACGGGGAAGAAGAAGGCCGATGATGGCAATAAGAGTGGCGAAATCGGCGACACCCTGGAAAAAAAGATAGTTGGTATTATGGTAAAGTTTTCCTCAATATTAGCAGAGTAGCCAATCCTAATTTTGGAGTTTCCCACGTGTTTGCACACAAATTCATTGGTAAAGCATGGGAGAATGATCAGATATCAAAATATAAAAATTTTAAGAAGAAGGAATAAATATATGCATACGGTGTATTTCGAGTCTGGTTAGACATCAATTCAAGTTCAACACACTTTTAGGAATCACACGATTTGGATTTCAGTTTTGAAAATTTTATGAAGAGTCTAAGATATCTCGAACGTACCCAAACACTCGAAAAATTGATTAATCAGCTTTTTTATTTTTTTCAAGTTTTTCTGAATCTAATCCTAAACATGGGTGACTGGAAAAAATACGAATCTCAACGTTTTTTGAAGAAATCTGTCCTTTTGGTCTGAATCTGGTCAACATTTTGATTTGGGTCAATTTTAAGAAGCAGCAATTCGTAGTCTTCTAAGACGAAACCAGAGTTGTCCAGATTCGATTGAGGGTCTTATAGGTCCGATTAATTGTCTTCCAAGTCTGATCGAGTGCCTTCCGGGTCTAGTTTGAAGTTGTCCTGGTCTGATTCAGTGTTTTCCAGGTCCATTTCATAGTTTTCTAGGCCCGATTCAATAGTTTTTAGTTCTGATTCAGCGGTTTTCATGTCCATTCTCTTCGAGGTCAGATTCATTGACAAAGGATTTTTCAAGTCGGATTCAGGGCTTTCCAGGTTGTATTCGAGGTCTATCAGGTCCGACTCAACATTTTCAAGGTCCAGTTTAAAGGTAAGGGATCTTAGAGCCTACCAGATTTGATTCGAGGGCTTCCAGTTCCCATTCAAGACCTTCTGGGACCGACTGGGCGTCTTTCGGCTTCAGTTGACGGGTGTCTAAGTCTGGTTCGAAGTCATTCAGGTTCAAACACAGTTTTTATAAGGAACCTGAATTGGGAAGGACTCGATAAAAAAATTCAAAAAATTGCCTCCAAAAATCGAACTCTTTCTTTGTGCTTTGAAAAATCTAATCCCTCTTACCTGTGAAAGAACCAGTGTATAATAATGACTTTGAAATATAGAAAAGGTCCTACGCATTACCAAAATATTAAATAAAATTACAAAATACAGCGGAAGTAATATAATCGCCTCAAAAATGACCACACAAATCTGCCAATTCAACTCGAGCATTTCTTTTTCTCAATTACTTGGATGCCCAGGTAAGACGG
This sequence comes from Caenorhabditis sp. 38 MB-2015, assembly GCA_900536415.3. NCBI lineage: Eukaryota > Metazoa > Nematoda > Chromadorea > Rhabditida > Rhabditidae > Caenorhabditis > Caenorhabditis quiockensis. The sequence continues at coordinate 42,444 of LR548588.1, forward strand.
CCATTGAAAACTTGAACACTCGCAGATTCGTTGTGCTGGAAACAAAGACCAAAGTAGGCGTGTCTATTTCCTTTTCGAACCTTTTTCACGCAGCCAAACATTGATTTTACTCGCCGCTGAACATCACTGTTGAGGGCTAGTAGAGTGATTGGATTAACATAGCTAAAATTACTGGCAACGATGGGATAGTAGACACGAAGCACACGACGAGGCTCATCCTGGAAAAGCTACAAGATTTATGATTGGGAGGGTGAGAGAATGAGAGGTTGTGTGCTACTTACAACTTGATTACTAGCAAAATGATATTCGAGAAAATAATAGAGGAACGTGAAGACAGACATGATAACCAGGAGTAGGATGTGGATAGCCAAACGGACCTCTTGATGTCGAACTGATCTTTTACGACTGGAAGAAAATCTTAAAACCTACAGTATACCTCCAATTGGACTTTTTTCTGCATTTTTGCGGGGACGTGTAGACACAGATTTTTTAACCAAGTTATTTTCTATCTTCCTAATTCTGTTTCCCATGTTATCCTCACTCACAACATCACTGTATTCGATGCTGCGACAAGCTTCCGTGTACTAAAAAGGACCGCCAACACTCCAAAATACATTACTATTATGCACGTGCCGATCACAATGAACAAGACAACCACGATAGTCGAAAAAGTCTTAAGAAAATGTGCATTGAAGCGAGAAAATATATGTACTAATGACTTGCCTTCATATGTAATTCGGTGTTAACAAGAAATAGCTTATCGGGGCCGTCGAAATGAGCATCGCTCACAATGAAAGCGGGGATGTAGATGAGCATTGGGATGGTCCAGTGGATAAGGACTAGAATGTACCAGGGGGTGTTGTTGAGCATCTGGAATGGGAGGATATTGCTGGATTTTCTGATTCCAGTGTTTTTTGACTGATTATAATATTTTTAGTGAACATATTTTAAATTCACAGTTATACGTGAAGCTTAGCATGAGTTGAGATCATGATACAAATCAGTATAAAAACTGTATCTCTATTGAAATCCGTCTCAACAATGTATTTTCTGAAGCTGATCTGAACATTCAAAAACACTCATGAATAGAACTCGAATTCGGAAATCGTTCTGAGTTCGATTTGTCAAATTTCTATAGATTAACATTTTTTCATTCCGACTTTAATTTTTGTGAAAACAAGGGTGAATGGTTCAGTTTTGAAATTGGGAACAGTGAATCATGGTAGGTCAAAAACTAATAGTTTTTATCTGATACGTTTACCTGATTAACCTTGACACGGTCATATCATGATATTTAATTTTACTTCTAAGCCACTTTTATGAACCCTTACTGTGAAATGCTGTATAACCCTCCACTGAAAAATGCATAATAGTAAAAATATTGAATTGAAAAAAAAACTTATCCAGAACAACTAGAAAAAAATGCGAAATTTTTGATCGTTCAAACCTACCGTGTTCAATGTTCCACCACTACGACAAACTGCCAAATACCTCTGCAATGTGATCAAAAACACTCCAAACAGTCGTAACACAAATAATAATGGCCCAGTATTCGAGTGAAATGATGCCATACCATAATCTTGTAAATTATATGTCAATACATTTCCAATCGCAAAATATCTAGCTAATAATAAATTGAAAATGATAACTATAACTAATACATCAGCAACGCCTTGTGAAATAACAAAGGTGTAGTAGGGACTTTGGAAAAGACATTGTTTCTTCCGAGCAATTCCAATATTGAATAATAGGATCACATAGATTGGGAAGAGGATAATCGATTCAATAATAACTACATTCATTTGCCAGTAGGGAGTCAACATGGCTTTGAGCTGAAAACAAGTGAAACTAAACTTTGAAAAATGAAAATGTGAACTCAAAGAGCATTGAAACACACAGATGACGTAGGTTTTCTGCTTGATCAATGTACAGTAGATTTTGACAAAAAAAACGATTTTTGAAAAGGAAAGAAAAAGTCCTATATTTTCTAATTTCAGCTTCTATTTTCAGAGTAATAAATTTTGAGGGCTAATGTGAAAAACAAAATATAAGATTTATGAAAATAATCAAAACTCTTCTTTTTTGGAAAATATGTAGGTCTCAGACAAACAAGACAGTAATTCAAAGTACCTCAAAACGCCCTCGAGAACCTTATTAAAAAGTACTTTCTATATGATATCAAATCTAAAAAAGTGCTGAAAAAGTGCTTCAACTTTCTAAAAAAGTCAGATGTAAAAAAATCACAAAATGTTGATAATAACACAGTTCAAAGTACTGGTAGCTATGTATTAATTAAACCAGATAATGAAGAGTTTTAAGACAAATGAATTTCAGTTTTTGTTATGAAGGTGCAAAAAAATGAGCTAAAAGAACGATGATACTTTTCGAAATGTACAGATTCGTTCAGTGGAGCATGTTTGCTGTACCGGAAATACATTCAGTAATTAGTTATGAGTAATCGTTTCAAACGACAAAATCTGATTCGGGCTTGAATCGTATAAAACTGGGCTCAAAAAAATAAAGATTTAGTGACTAATTTGAACATCCAGAGGGTTCTAAGTTCATCTGAAAAATGGATCACATTCCAAAAATACTTGGATGTCTCGGTCGCATTCGGAATCCACTTTCAACTTCTTCAGAAATAGTCCAGTTTCAAGAGAAACATTAGAAAACCTCCTTCTCACAGAAACATAAAAAACTCAAAATTTTATGAAATTCCTTGGAAAACTGAAAACCATCATCACAAGTTTCATTTTGTGAAAATAGATATAGGGAAATAAGTATCAAATATGAAACAAGAAAAAATAGAACCACAAAAGACTGTCTGAAAATAATGCCAAATATTATTTTTCAAAAAACAACAAGAATAATCGAAATCTGATTTAGTTACTCTAGAAGTGGATCGTTGAAATACATCGAAACATAATAATTTTTTTTTACTCGAGCAAGCCTGGTTTGTGGGCTCAAAAATGTGCTATCATGATAATGTCAGATGTCACAAGAATGAACTTAGAGAAATAAAATCAGAAACAAGTTTTAGTATGACGTCGCAGTCTACATATCAGTCACTCATTGTCTATAAGGATCTCTGTAATAAAATGAAAACTCCTTTTTCTCATCTGATTGTGAGGAAATAACAAGCTACAAAAAATAAGACAATGTGAGAAAAAATGAAATAATCTATATATATACACACTTTTATTAGTCAATGTGAAAAAATCAGTGAGTTGTGAAGATATTCGCAGAAATTGCCATGTTCAAAGTAACATGTTTTGAGGGTATTTTGAGCTTACATCTAAACAAGTTTTAGGTTTTTTGTTGAAAAGAATCGAGGCGATTGGAAAAAATAAGCAAAAAAAAAACAATATTTAGGAAATTACCATTCATTATATCAGAGAACGAAAAAATGTCAACTTAAAAGTGATATACACTTTGTAGTTTTTTCAAGTTCTTAATTATAGACAACTTTTGAACGGGATCTTTATGTATATAAATACGAGAATTTCTCTTCCTACAAGCCAGAAACTACAGTAACCCCATAACAATTTCTTGTGAGGTCTGCTAACATGAAAGTGACTGATTTTTCACATGTTGTCATAAAATATTTTGGGTTAATTAATGAAACCTTCTGAGAAAAAACACGTGTTTCACAAAAAATCAAAGAACTATATACCTAACAAGGGAGGTTCGCGAACTGTTATTGTCCATTTTGTTTTTCTATTCCTTTCGCTTCGAGATATTTTGATCTACAAGTGTCTAATTATCTTATTTTTATACACTATTTCATCTAATAGATCAAAAAACGTCATCTGGTGAAGGGAATAGAAAATCAGAATAGACAATACTTTCAACTTTTTCTCAAAATTTGTACACTTATAGAGTTTGACCTCCTGATCATCATGGTACTATAATTTTTATGCGCCGGAAATTTTTGTGAAAAAGTTATGAATTTTTCAAAATTTTCCCATTACAGTGTATAACTGTTATAAAATAATGACAGAACAGTAAATAAATGAATTTGTACTAACGTGAACATTTTTCGAAGGTAAATGCCTCATTTTTTCTCGAAAATGGTCATGAAATAACGTTGATCTTTCATAATTTTCTTCACAAAACTTTCCGGCGGATAAAAAATATATCATGATGATCAGGAGGCCGAACTCTATAAGTATACGAATTTTGAGAAAAAGTTGAAAGTAACAGCTCGCGAACCTCCCTTGTAAGGGATAATGACGAAAATCTATATCACTTGGTTCGCTGGTCAGCACGTGGCGGGCCCAAAATGAATTTTTTATAATAAAGTGGCTCTTTTGTTCTGGCTTTATGTTAAAGAAATGTGCAAAATTCAAATATAGTGCTGCTTTGAGCGAAATGAGAAGTGAAAAACAAAAAAAAATTGACATTGTGCCTGAGTAGAGAAAGTGTGCTCTACCTAATCACCCACACTTCCTTTTTTGTGAATCAAAACAACTCCTTTAATTTGGTTTTTTATCTTTTCACTTGTCTTCTAGATGTATTATGGTCACTGAATTCGTAAATCGAAAACACCTTTTTATTCAACAACAAAAAAATATTATGTTTGATGGCCTATCACTGTGACAACTCTGCTCGTTCCTGATAAAACCTTCGATGTCAAACGAAGAATTCGATTCAACAACAAATTATAGGTATATTCTCGATATGGTTTGTATAAAACCATCGTCGCAATCGACGCTGATAAACCGTGTAATGTGAAGCATATAACACTCATATTGTTACCAACTTGTGAGTAGAATCGAAAAGTTATCGATAGATTCCAATAAATATTTGGGGCTAAAAGCACACAAATTGGAATTGTCACTTGGATGAATGAAGACAAAAAGAAATTGCGTTGTAATCGTCGAGTGGCATTTGACATGTTCGGATTATTTGTGTTGGATAATGTCCAGAGAGTGTGAAAAACGTAGAACAACATTAAACAAGTAAAATAGAAACAAGTGAAATACATATGAGGATTGAAAAGTGATCCATCTTTCTGAATAATTGCCATTGAAGTATCAAAGTATATCGCCGGTGGGCAAGGTATTGTCTGAAGAAACTGTAGTTTGAGTTCTTCCTGGTTTTCAGGAACTGTCAAAATTTCTGGTAGACCAAAATTGATGTGATAACCATAAAATATCACATTGAATATTATACGGGTGGATTTTCGTCTCATAACGAACCTACAGCTCGATGAAACTATTGCTTTATGACGTTGCTCGAACATTGTCACAATTGCACAACACATACCTCAAATAAGGTTAGTTTTTTTTTATCTGATTTGAAAACGACTGACCTCCAAGAGCAGCAAAAGCAGGCCACATTTGTACTATAAATGAAACTTTGAATTTTGACAAAAGTCCTAAAGGCACACCAGCTAACAAGGGTAAGAAATAATAAGGACAAACTACCACTGAAAATACAAAATCGCATAACATTGTCCAGATATGTAAATGTATCATATATGGGACAAAAGATCTCATCGCAGGAGGGGATACTTTGATCATAAGAAATAGAGCATAGGAAGAGAATATTATCATAAATATAGTTCCAATATGACATGCATTTGTGAAGAATTCAGGAGTCGCAAAATATGATGGTTCTTGATTGCAATGAAGCGAATAGTTCGCTGTATAGTATTGATTGAGAAGATCCATGGAAAATTGTATGATATCACGAGTTTCCATTCATATTGGCTGGAGCAGGTGAAAACATTCTGACTTGATTTTCGAGAGAAAATAATAAAATTTTTCGGCGTTGAACTGTTTCCATTGAGGAAATAATTTTGTATGGCTGAAGAATTCATGGTGGATGATACGGTCACAAAGCAAAGAAGTTTTTTTCAGAACAAATAAATATATACTCTGATATTTGCTAATGTTTTTTTTTCTTTTTTCAGGTTGAGGATATGGACAAAGACTTATTGCCGATTCTGAATTTCTATTTCTTTCGAAGGAAAACATTTTTTGATCTTTTCGAGAATCAGACACTTGTAGATAAAAATATTTCGAAGCGAAAGGAATAGAAAAACGAAATGAGCAATATTTGACGAATCAATTTATTTGATCTATTTTTCTCGGTTTTTCGTTGTTTTTTGTTTTTCACAATAAATTCGTCAGTTAGGTATGAATGGTGTGCTAATTTTTTTTGTAAAAAATTGGAGTGCTCAATCAAATTGATACAGTATATTTTTTGTCTTCTTTGAACAAGTGTTTCTCATCTTTTTTTCTTTTTTTTTCTGCTGCTTGGAGATATAAGGGTTTATGTTTTTGAACTTAAAGGGATTTTCTTGATTCACGAAAAAGAAAATGTGCAAATTGCGGTCATTTCAAACAATATAAGTAGCAGATCAGAATTCTCTAAAACGTTCTTGTACGATAGAGCACACTTTCTATACTTAAGGCTAATGTCAATTATTTGTTCGATTTTCACCTCATGTTTCACTCAAATCAACACTACATTTGTATTTTACACGGATCAGATTTAAAGAATAAACATTTTACTCAAAAAATGATACCTAAAATTCATTCGTTACAATAAGGTTAAAGAGAGTTGGCAAATTGATTTTATATGAAAAAGCACATGTTTTGAAGTAAAACGCTCTAGATATTTTACTTTCAGAAAAAAAGTACTCCTTCATTTAAGAGAGACTTCTCGCTATGTGACCATGACCCAGCTCTCATGACAGACTCGGTTTTTTTAGTCATGTTCTTGGAACGTGTTGTTTTTTTGGTTGATTAATTACAATTTATGATTGCAGTGGGATTTTATTCTGATTGCTTGCTCATTCTTGATTTATTTTTGCTGTTGTTATACACAAAAACATACCGACCAAACTCTAGTCATTGAAATTTCGGTCTCCAAGATTTTGAAACAAATAACAGAAAATAAAGTAACAAAATATTTGGGCTAATTAACAACGTTTTCTTTTTGGTTTATCAGGGTTTTTGAGTACCCTCAAGCTACTTATGTCACTATTTCTTTCAGATATGAAACACGAATCCAATTATTTGTATAGTTTCCTGGTTAAAGCGGACTATCCTGGTTTCACTAAACCTGCAAAAAACCAATTGATAAACTTAGTTCTCTCTGTAGAATCCTTCAATCTAACACACACAAAAATCGAACTGATATCCTGTATCATTGCGATATTTATCAACCTTATTCATATCGCCGTGATATCTCGACCATCTATGCGACACGCTTCCACAAATGTTCTTCTACTCGGAATGGCTCTGACTGACGTGATTTCGTTGATTTTGGAAGTGAGAGAGGATGGTATTATCCTTTTTTGGCGGCATGATGAATGGTGAGAAACAAAACATCTTTATATCATAATGAACTTTGATATGAAAAAAATTCTAGAAATTTCAATACCTGTAAAAAAACAGGTTCTGCTACACAGAAAATACATTTTGAATAGTTGTTAAAAATGAAAATTGTCCTATTTTTTTCACCAAACTAATATGTTTCAAAAAATTTTTGAAAACCTGTTCGATATTATAATACTGTTTTCAAATAGCTAGTCAATTTTTAAAAAATATCGTAGCCATCTACATTCCAGCCATGAACCTGTTATACTATTCAAAGCTGTTCACTACCTATGGCCAGTTCTTGTCGATGATTTCACCCGTCGATTATCCACATATATATCCCTATCTCTTGTAACACTTCGAGCAATTGTTGTCAGTCGAGCTTCAAATAAACAATTCCTCTTTCTCACAACATCAAAAACTGGGTGGATAATAGTGCTCGCCAACTCGTTAGTCTCAGCTCTTCTATGTATTCCTCTCTACTTGTCATATGAACTGAAGAGTTATGATTGGGAGCCAGCCTCCCAATGTCTCTTAAAAATGCCAAATAACTCTAGTAAAGAATATATTTACATCGAAAAACCCTCCTTAATTCTCAATTTTTGTGTACAAACAATGCTTGATGCGGTAGTAGAAAAATATATTCCTTGTGTATTATTCATTTTAATGACAACGTTTCTTATCAAAAGTCTCACATCTGTAGGTAACCATTTCGTCGGTGGAACAAGAGTTATTGAAACTGACAAAACTTCCAAACTTGTTCTCTTCACAACGATATCCGCCCTCATGTGTGAACTTCCAGTAGGACTTTTGTTCATGTTCCGATCATTCAATGTAAATGTACCTGCTTATGTGTGAGTTATCCGATAGTTTTAATGAAGAAAAAACATGAATTTAAGGATATTGAGTGATAAACTCGTCTCATATTGTTATTTACTATATGTTCTAAATACCACAGTACACTCTTTTATTTGCTATAAATTATCTTCGCAATACCGGAAAACATTGAAAAGACTTTTATGTGCAAGAGCGAATGTAGGGGAATCTTATTGGTTTATAAATATTAAGATTTTTCCAGAAGGCATTGAAGATGAGCATCACATCAATCAGAATTGCCAAACCACTATCAGTAACCTAGAGAGGTCATGTTGGAATAATGAAGTTTCAGTGTTGAAATGGTCAAAAATGAACTTTTGCAAATGTTCATAAATATGTCCTAGGGGTAATCGAAAATGTAGAAACCTAATCTAGGACGGAAAATTAGTAATAATGTATGAATGAGACATCACAGACATGTCCTTACACACAAAACATAGCGAGTCGCCCAACTCGGCCACCGTCGGCTGCTGTGTGATCGACTTTTTTGATATCTCAAAACCTCACCATGTTCAGTAGTTCAAGTTCACTCTGTTGATTATATTTATCTTATTATATGGGCAAAAAAAATTGCCACTAAATTAGAAATAAATTTCCAATTTTTCGACAAAATACACACAAAAACCGTATTTTTCGAAATTTATTTTTAAATTAGTGGAAAAATTCTTTCGTCCACATAATAGCATAAAAATCACACATTTTTCTGAACTCTCCATTATACATAGTTTCCTATTTTCCCATGGATACCTAATCTAATTACATCTAGTTATTTTCCTAATAACCAAAACCACTAAAACACTTTTTAGATAGAATATCCCAGATTAAAAGTTACTTCAGAAGGTAAACAAAAACAAACAAGTTTGTGAATATATGACTGTATTTTGTCGTAACCGTGTTGACACAAAAATTGTAGACATTTTTTACGTTTTTCAAAACGTGTGTGAACGGCTATATCAGGTTCTAAAACTCAAAAATAACCATGTCCTCTCTATGTTCCTTTAAGCTGGATCTTCTGAATTCCTTTTACAACGCGATCAAACTATGAAAATATACCTGATAAAGATCTTTCAATGACCTAGACGATTAGCAATGACCAATCTAGATATCTTCTTATCATCATCAATAATAATAATAACCAGATTATCATTCCTATGGACATTGGTTATTTAAATTTCGCTTCTCTTTCAGCATGTGACAAGAAAAAATATTGCCGATGACTAATTTTTTTTCGCACTGTAAATACAATGTGTCATTCGTCATTGGGTAAGAAACAAGAAGATCGAAAGTTGAGATAATGCGTCTTTTCGAATAATAATTCGTTGTTATTATTGAAACGTTTTTTCTTTGTAACAAACAAGACACAAACTTGACCCAACAATGACGGTCAAAAAACCGATCCCCGCCCATCTTATCATTTTCTAGATGGGTATATAAAGCGCAAAAACTTAATTTTGTCAAATCACGAAAATCATGTCTTCAACCTTTCTATTTTTCACTATTCTCCTTATTATCATTTCTTTAACCATGGCGCAATGGGGTGGTTATGGACCTTATGGTGGACGTGGAGGCTATGGTGGATATGGTCCATATGGTGGACGCGGTGGTTACGGATATGGTGGTGGACGATACGGATATGGACCTAGTAAGTTTTTGATTCTTCCTAATATCCCACGCAGGACAAATCTATGGTGATTTTTTCCAGGATATGGATATGGACCAGGACTTATTGAACGAATCATTGGATGAAACTAATTTACTAATTCTTGCGGAAAAATAAAATACATGAAAAGTTGACCTATTTCTTCTCGGCGGCTTCCAACTTCTTCTTCAATGATTCGGGCATTGCTGGTGGTGGTGGACGTGGCAAGTTCATGGCGACCTGGAAAATATGAATTGAAATATTTGAAGGGGATACGATGGGTCATTAAAGGTACAATTGAAATTTATGAATCAGATATTATCGGTTGATTCTAGAAAATTCTGAAGTTTTTGAGAACAAAGCTTCTTGCGGTGATTGAACCTGCAGAAACAGGTTCTTACATGGAGATTGGAAAAATTTGTCTTAAAATAGTCTGGTTCGAAATAATCTGGCCTTTTTGAGAAAAATGTGAAAGTTATATGGTCTTGTAGAATTCAGCACGTTGGGTTGATCATAATTGTTCTTGTTCCAAACTTCCATAAAATTTAAACCTCTCTCAACAAAAAAGAAAAAACTTTTGGCGTAGTTGGGGTTCAATCCCACAACGTTTCGATTATGAGGTGCATGTTTTCCCAGCTGCGCCACCAAGGAGATGTTTCATGTTGCCTGCTTTTTCATAGACTATAAACCACTTCAGGGAGAATGAAAGCTCAGAAATTATTGACTGCTTTGTATTTTTTTCAGTGTAAATAGAGTGTTTTGAAAAAAAATTCAATATTCTGAAAGTGAACATACCTTGAAGGAGTCGTAGATGAACCATTGAAGAGCGGTCAATGTTCCAACCATAACAATTCTCGGTCCCAATCCTCCCCACAATCCACCAAATCCAAGTTTCTTGATAAGCCCTCCAATTGTCGCGCTCGAATCTTGATTCAATTTCGATACCAAAGTATCTGGTGGATGCGAGACAACCGCGCAGAATACTCCGGCAATATATCCAGCGGTGAATGTGACCATCAATTGTTCAGATTTCGAACATTCCGCACGTGGTTTTGGTACAACATATTGATACAATGCTTCAACAGTCTTTTCGAAGCATGTGAACTTCATCATGGTGTATGGGATTTGACGAGACCAGAGTGGTGGAAGTCCTTTGAAGAAGCCATTAAGACCTTCCGCTTTGTAGATCATTGGTGCACATGCACGAAGTGTTGGTGGAGCTGTTGGTGAGGTTTGGATACGAACTTTGACTGCTTCCATTGGTGCCAAGAAAATATCAGCGAAGAATTCGGCTGATGCCGATGCCGCCAAGTATACAGAAGTTCTCCATAAGAAGGCGTTTTCCTCACTCAACATGTCGCTGTACACATTTTTGAACATTTCATAGAAACCGAATTTTCCAAGTCCTTGCATTGAATATCCGATGAATGTTGGCGCCCATCCACGACCCAAACCACGAACTCCTTCTTCAGCGATTGTCACCTTGAATCCTTGCACCATTCCACCATACTTCTCTTTGTTAACCTAAAAATTCTAGGTTTTTTTTCATAAAAATCAAGAAAATAGTTCGAAGTACCAACCTGAATTCTGCACTTGACCAAATCGAGAGGAGTAATCGCACAATGAGTCAAACCACATGACAGGGAACCTCCGATTGAGCAGAGCGCGTAGAACTTTGCTGAGCCGAATTCTACTGGAGCATCATTTGAAGAGCCTGAAAATAGGAAAAATTGTTGGACCACCCAAGAATAAAAATGCGGGAATGAAGATAATAGGGACCACCCACGACGGTAATAAATATTTGGAAACATTTTTCAAAAATTAATAAATCTGCTTTTAAAAAAACCCACAATAATAAATCAGGAAAATTTTTAAAATTGGAGTATGCATTTTTTCCGAAATATATCTCACTGGAAAGGACCACCCATGAAGAAAACACTATTCAAAATAAAATTTTAAAAATGGACCACCCATGAAGATAAAGGGAGAATAAAAACAGTTTCTAAAAACAGCTGCTGCAACTATTTTCATGAGTTTAGTTAGAAAAAATTCAAAGAAACAATTCAAAGACCTCCGTTTGAAAATAAGCTCACAGAAAAATGAAAACCACACACGAAGAAAAACACTATAGTATTGTTTGAAAGTTGGACCACCCACGAAGATAAAGGCGAATAAAACTTTTTTTAAGCAAAGCGAAATTTCTTCGAATTTAGTTGAAAAATTAGCTCTGTTGGAAAATTTCAAAATATTGTGGAAAAATTGCCCTTGGAAAAATGGCCAACAAAGAAATTAAAGACCACCCACGAAGAAAACAATTTTTTAAAGAGGGACCACCCATGAAGAAAAAGTAAATTGGATTTTCAAAAAGCATGGATTTTTCATGAATGTTTGGTTTAAAATTTGCTGTAGGAGAAAATGTTAAAATATTAAGGACCACCCACGACGAAAAACAAGAAAAGAGAACACCTACGAAGATTAAATAATTCTACTCAAGCTAAAACTCACTTTTCGATGCGCATTTTGCTGTTCTGATCATGTTTCCCGGTGATGGCAAGAGTGACGAAGTCTCATTTTTCTTCACCGATTCACAAACATCGTAAAACAAACCCATGTTTCCTGAAAATAAGAACATCCTTCTAAATAAGTAGCCAAAAGATCTGAGAAAGTCACCAACCTCAAAAAAACGAGCACGAAATAATGAAAACATTTCGGGCGGGCGGCCGATAAATTCCATGTTGGCAGAAACTAGGTCACGTTTTTATTATTTATTGGGTTCACGTTTTTTCTTTTTTTTTTTGTGTTGGTTTTTTGAGATTTCAAAATAATTTTTTTTCGAGAATAAAAAATAGACTTGTTGTTTAGTTGTCTTCTTCATCTCCCGAATGATAAGGTCTTTTTACACTGCGTCTATCAATTCTCTTTTCGATCAAAAATGGGCGATTCTAACAATTTTTGGCATTTGAGACATGCCGCAACTTTTTCATCTAATTTTATTTTTATTATTCATTTTATTAACATCAATAGTAAAATGTAAGTTTTCAAAAATGTGCATACGTATAAAATCAACTAAAAACAGCAGAAAACGATGATGGAAAAGGGAGTGTAGAATTTGTCGAGGTTCGAAACGATGCGATTCATATTCAATGGGATTACAATACTAAAAACTACAATATCACGAAACAAAGGTTGATTGTGATGGTTATCCGGAGTTCGCAAGAGCCTGAGAAATCTAGTAACACATTTTATGTTGATGGAGATGTGAGAGATTATACTTTCACGGATTTGGTGGGGAATACGACTTATCGATGTTCAGTGGAAGCTTTTCACGAATCTACCAGTATTTGGTATTCAAGTAATATGGCGACCACAAGTTTGGCGTGTGAGTTTCTTCAGTTCAAATTATTTGGAGACTTATATTATAATCATCACGTGAACTCTTTTATCCAAACAAAAAATTGTGGACAAATTTTTTCTGAAATGTTCAAAAAATGACAGTTTGATATTACCAAAATATTACTAATTCTTCGCGTGATGGTTTGGTAAAGTGGTTAAGATGTTAGTCTTTGAAGTATAAGGTGACAGGTTCGATTCCTGGCACTACCAAGTTTAAGGACTAACACTGTAGACACCCCGACAGCCTACAAAGTAATATTCTTCAAAATGTTCCTAGATTTTAATTGGTCGTATAGTCACACCGGTCTGGAGAATAAAAAACACAAAATTTAGAGAATAACTTGAAAAGTGAAAAGGAGAACTGAAATAAAAAAATTTAGAAAATTGTGGTTTCATAGAGTTGGAGATAGCATGAGCCTGGAGGCCTAACAGGTTTAGTGAATTACGGGCCTGGAGAATAACAACCCTAGATAATAACAAGCCTAGATAATAACGGGCTTAAAGAATAAGAGACCTAAAGAATAACGGGCCTAGTGAGAGGCCTAGATAAAAAGAAACCTAAGAAGTAGATATAGCCTAGAGAATAACAGGCCTAGAGAATAACAGGCCTAGGGAATAACAGGCCTAGAGAATAACAGGCCCAGGGAATAACGGGCCTAGATAATAACAGGCCTAGAGAATAACAGGCCTAGGGAATAACAGGCCTAGATAATAAGAGGCCTAGATGATAAATCCAGATAATAACAGGGCTAGAAAAAAACGGGTCTATAGAATAAAAAGCCTAGATAATACCAGGCCTATATAATAACAGACCTAGAAAACAAAAAATGAGCTGAAAGAATAACGGGGCTAGAGAATGAACGGGCCTAGATAATAACGGTCCTAGAAAATGACGAACCTTGAAAAAAATGGATCTAATGAATAAAGAAAAAAATGTGTCCTGAGAATAACGGGTTTAGGCTAACAAGAGAGGTTCGCGAGCTGTTACTTTCAACTTTTTCGCAAAATTTGTATACTTATAGAGTTCGGCCTCCTGATCATCATGATATATTTTTTATCCGCCGGAAATTTTTGTGAAAAAAGTTATGAAAGATCAAAGTTATTTCATGACCATTTTCGAGGGAAAAAATGAGACATTTACCTTTTAAAAATGTACACGTGAGTCAAATGTATTTATTTACTGTGTTGGCCTTATTTTATAACAGTTATGAAGTGTAATGGGAGAATGTTCAAAAACCCGTAACTTTTTTCACAAAAATTTCCGGCGGATGAAAAATACATCACAATGATCAGGAGGTCAAACTACATAAGTGTACAAATTTTAAGAAAAAGTTGAAAGTAACAGCTCGCGAACCTCCCTTGTAAGAGAATAAAATGTCTGATAAACTGATAAATATACTCAAAAAATTTATTTCTCTTCCAGCGCTTAGTTGGTTATCTCCTCCAACTGAACTCCTTCTCGATGACCGCAAAAACGATACCATATCAGTTTCTTGGGTACCCCCAGTTGTTCCAGATGGTCATCATGTTGTCATAACTCAGCATTTGGTAAGTTCTCCTTGTTTCTAACGGTTGATCTTTTTTGAATCTCAGATAAAAGTCTTCGAAATAACTGGCAACATGTCAATCAAACGACAATCAATAACTGTTCCTTTTCCAAAATCTCGCATCCTCATAGATTATCTTCAACCAGGCACAGCTTATAATATAACAGTAAATGCTGGAACAAGTTATGGATATGGACAGTCGGTTTGGAGCGCATTTGCAACATTGAGCAATGATGGACAACACATTTTGAAGTTGAAAAATCGCACGCCAAACTCGTTAAGAGTCTCCTGGCCAACTGGCTGGCTATCAAAACCCACTTCAAAATTCACGGTAGGTACCCCAAAAAACTTCCCAAAATCCCTTTGAAATTCCAGATAAAAGCAAAAACCCTAAGCTCTCCATCAGGAGTATTCAAGGAGATTGAGAATTCGGCAGTGGGTGAACCGGGAAAAACACCAAACGAGTTTTTGGTGGAGAACTTGATACCTTCTAGTGTTTATAATATCACAATTACGACATCAGATGAGCAGGAGGTTAGTTTCGGGCTGATTTTAGGACTTACGGTTTCGCAGTGTTCATTGGTAAATTTTGGGGAACCATTATGTCATTATAACTTAATATTTCTTTTTTGAAATCATCTTAATTTATCTTCTCCTATAAACAAGTTTTCTGGGTTAATTCTTCTTATTGAAACCGATTCTGTCATATTTATAGTGAACAAAAATCCATTAACGTTAGAAAAAGTAAGATTATCTATAGAGCGTAAATGTAACGTTAGAAAGGTGATTTTGTTACGAGGTCTACATATATGATCTACTATTAACCAGATTTCAATCGCTGCCAGCGGGTTACTGTAGTTCCAGTTTTCAGAATCAAAATTTTCAAGAACAAGAATTTATCATAAGGAATTGATTTGATCTTTGGAGTTATTTTACCTGTTGATTTTGTGTCTGACGTCAAAATTGACCAAAAATTTCGCTCAAACCGAAATAACAGGGCATTATCAACAGAGCGCGTATTACTTATTTAATTTCGGTTTATACTATGGGTTTACTGTTTCGTACATAGGTACAGTATTCTCTTCGTGGTCTTCTGGCAGTTTGCATTTGACCAATTTAAGTTTGACCTACATCTTAGACAAACCAGTACCTTTTTCATCAATAACTCTAAATATTTTTGTTCCAGAAACCCACTGATACTAAAAAATGGACAAAACGAAAGTGGAAGTCAGCATGGGCGTTATTTTCCACTATGTCTCATGGTGAATATGGTGTGATTGATCCGCGAATTGTCGTCGACACTGATTTCGCCGTCTCAATCATCTTTCATCCATTAAAACTTCCACAAAGTGGGATAACTTATCAAATAAAATATAGCTTGAAAGATCGGAATTTAACAACAATGACTGAAGAATTGAATGATGAGAAGTTACGATGCCCTCAATTTGAATGCCCATATAAATGCGCGTTGATTTTCAATCTACCACATCGACCAAAAGATTATAACTTTGAGGTAATATTCAACCATGACAGAACTTTCCGGTCCATCAAAAATAATTTTTTCCTAGATTCGCGCTCGCGTTGATAACATTTGGAACAAATGGTCCCCTGTCGGCCTTAAACATTGGAGCATTCTTGAGAGACATTGCTCTATCCACCCTCCTAATGAATTTGTGACCAATTTGAATGATTTGAATCGACAAAGAGAAATTGAGCTGGCAAGTGCTCATGTTATACAATCTCCAGAAGTGTGGAGGTATATGGTGGTAGTTGATACGAGACCAAATGATATTTCGGCGATTGATATATCAAAATTGGCAGATCGAACGACTTCAGAGACGGATCATGTTCCGTATTATATTACAGCTGCATTGACACCGGATGAAGTTAAGAGGAAGATTGATTTCAGGTGGGTGAAAGATTTTTATTTTTACAAGAGACATGTAAAATTCACGTTTGATGACCACTTATGTATAAATTAAATTAACTCTCCCAAGCACGATTTTGAATGTCAAATTCACCACAAACTTCTGAATTTTCAACTGTTTCACTGGGTATATAAATTGTCAGGAGTTTTCACAGTTTTTTCCACAAAAATAAATTAAGAGTACAAAATCAAGTATTCCCTCGTTGGGTATCCAAACAAATTGATTCTGGGTGAGGATTCAGAAGAGTAGATGAGACAAGATTCTGACAACCAAATGGTTGCCGAGTCAAAGCAGGTCCGATGATGTTACATACAGTCACCTCCAGAAACTAACCGGGCACTGAAATCCGATTATTTCAAACTTTCTCTGAATCCGGTCAAGAAAACAAATTTCTGGTAAACTTTAAACATAAGAATTTTTTAGACAATAAAATAGGCTGGTCCGTAAATGCCTTCTGTTCCAATTATAACCAGAATGTTTATAGCTAAAAACTATTCAAATTTCTTATTGAAAATAATTTATTCAATTTCAAAAATTCAAAAAAAAAACCAAGAGCCACACTTCAAACTATGCAAAGACATGCTTTTTTCTCAAGTTTATCAAAATTTTCCCAAATCCAATTCCTAGCAGCATTCCTAATATCCCGATTCATAAAATAAAATTTAAAAACATTCAAAAAGTTAATAAAACATGCATTAATTATTATAACAATATAGGATGGTATGGTTTCAGGTATTGTGCAAAATTTATTGGGTGTGTTCTTAGATTGAGGAAAGAAAATATAAAAAGCGTATTGATAAGCACATACAAAAGT
This sequence comes from Caenorhabditis sp. 38 MB-2015, assembly GCA_900536415.3. NCBI lineage: Eukaryota > Metazoa > Nematoda > Chromadorea > Rhabditida > Rhabditidae > Caenorhabditis > Caenorhabditis quiockensis. Next base: position 59,972 of record LR548588.1, read on the forward strand.
GATGATACTACATCCAATGACACTTTTTTTCATGTTGAAAAATTTTTGACTTTGACTCTCAGTCAAGGATTCTGTGAGTTTTTTAATTTTTGCGTTAACTTTGTAAGCAAGAAAAATGTTGACTACAAGGGTAATTAGTGTCAATGTAAAGTAAGTGAAATCCAAAACGTTCACATAAATAATCGGAGTGGAGTTTTTCATATCAAAGCTGCTTCGGAAAATATAAACTCCTCTAGAAAGCAGAACCAAACTCTGAAAAAGTAGAAAAAAAAGTGATTTATTCTCTGGAAAATATAAATTTCACTCACCCAACCAATCATTGCCATATAGTTAATACTTTTATCCGCAAAACGAGGAGAAGCTTTCTCAATAGACGAGAATCTCAAAACTACCATCAACAGAAGCAATATTATTCTGAAGTCATATGATGACAGCAATATCCAGTAGAAAACTTTGTTTATCCATGTATCAGCTGAGAAAACATAGGACTTTGCTTTTCGAAAAAAAAAACATTCGCTTACCGATTTCATCAACTATCCCGCAGTAGAACTGAACAACTCCCATGATTCCAACTCCAAATATGAAAAATTGTGAAATACACATCGACACTTCCATAATAATCGAATGAATAATGAATGGTCGGTTTAGTTTTACTAAAAAAAAAAGAACATTTTCAAGAAATATGTTGCTGGAAACAGAATTTGCAAAATTTAGATAAAGAATGGTCCGAGCATAGGTTACATATTCTCGTTATCTCATGATTTCTAATAGTGGTTTTTGAACATGACTGGTACACTTTTTATCAGCTCCAAAATTATGGCTTTTGAATCGGAACGACATTTCAGAAAAACTCCTCAAAACTGGTACATACAAAAAACTGATCGGGAATTTTTGAAATATTTAAGATATAATCTAATTTTTGAGAATAACTCCCTAAATCGAGTCCAAAACAGGAAAAAAAAATATCCGGGTAAGAATAGGGTTCTAATCATGATTGTATTCATTTCAATTTCCCAGCCTAGCCCATCAACCCGTCCCTTTGACATTATCAGGCCAAGTTCCTCGATTGGACCATCCAAAATGGAAGTTCTTGGATCAGAGCTTGATTTCTGCATTCACTGAATCCAGAACTGGATATAATTTTTAAAAGGAGATGGTTCTTAAACATGCTCAAAATAAAATATATGTCAGAACTCATTGAGAATTGGGTTCGGCCGAATCAGAGAATATTCGACCTAGCTCTTAACCCACTGGAAATGTCACATACCTTTATTCTGATAAAGTAAAATACTCATCAACCCATTTGACAATAATAGAATACAACTGAACCCTGGGAATACACCATAGTTGAGTATACTGTTCATTGAAAAGTATATTTTTTCTCAAAAATGAAACATTTTCCTGTGTACAACAATCATTTTTTTTCCGTTCAATCGAGCGAGATGATTGATTGTCAATTTATAAAAGAAATAAAAAATAGAAAAACATTTCCGGAACGTTTTTTTCCCATATGTTCTGTGTATTATGCTCTATATTTTTATGATTGATTGTTCATTCTGGTTATTTAGTTGCTTTCGGTATTTTTGAGCTTTTAAGAAATCGGTAATTTTTCAGAATCGGCGATGGTAAGATCTATGGTGGGTATGTCAATTACCCTCTCCGCTCCGATAAAAGTCCCGGCTGGACATTGGTCCCCGTAACAAAAAGTGAAAACGAAATGCTTGAACCTCATCTCAAAATGTGTGGCTTCGACGAGCACGGCTCGTTCAAATGCGATATGGGCATTTCTCAAGTCTTCGCTCATCTTCCTGTCAGCTTGATCTCATTCATATTTATTCTTTTGATGGTTATCCTTTTTGTGATTTGCTTTGGAACTTTTTGTTTTATCCGAAATTCTTGTCGTGAGTTTTTAAAAGATTTCGAATAGAGATCGATGATTTTTTTTTGTTCAGAAGAGAAACCTGGAGTCAAGGAGACTGCGTTAATGTATTATCGAACCGATTCGCCGAATACAATATCAACAGTTCGGGAGTATCGAAAAGTTGAGAAGCGAGAATTCAATGCAGCTGATATGGAAGAACGCATGAGATTTTTGGAGAATGATTGAGGAATAATGAAGGTGACAATAAAGTATTTATTAATAACTTTTTTTCAAATTTGTTAACTAAGCGCTTTTCTAGGAATCAGGTTTCCAGGAACTAGTCCTTTTCTGGGAACCCTGCTAGTTTTTGAGGAACTCGGTTGGATTTTCAAGGAACCTGGTAAAGTTTGAAGATTTCGATCGACTTTTCGAAAATCAGGTACACTTTCTGGGAAACCAGTCTCTTTTAGGAACCCGATTGACTTATTTTGGAACTCGGTTCATTTTTTATGATCAAAACAGATTTTTTAGGAGTTTTCAACCTTAAAACCCTTTAGATTATCCAACAAAAAAAAATTTATTCACACTTATAAAAACTCATAATATATTCTCTAGCAGCATCTCGTGTATCTAAATTCATAAAGTAGAACATGAAACAATTCAAGGAACTCAAAAAGAAAACGTGAATCAACACTGAAAACAAAGGATATGGAATGAGTATGCTCTCAATCAGCTCATTCTTGAGCGAAAGATACATGTGACTTATATACTGATAGACAGTGATGATTGTTATTATCAATGCTCCAATAACGGATCTCTTGATGTTGTAATTCTTTTGATTTGGAGTCGTCCCTATGGTTTGCGATGTTTTGCGGCGATTTGAATGAACTTTGAAGGCAAGTAGGATGTTGATAATCAGTGTGAGAAGAAGAATTGTGAATGATATGCAATCCAAAATCAATTCCAACTTTACAGGAAATGTTCCATTGTTGGCAGACCTATCTTTGATGTCAAATATTCTTGTGATTGCTATAACAACCTGAAAAAAATAGTTATAGTTATGAATTTAACCTAAACTAATCAAATTGAGATGTTGGAAAGGGTCCAAAACTGTGGTTCATGAAAATCAATCACCAGAAGCTGTTATGTTGATTTCCACTCACCCATGCAACAACTACATAACAATGAATGTTCATCTCGGAAAAATGAGCCTTTGGTTTAATTACGACCCACAATCGGAGCGTCGCCATAATGAATAATAACGCGATTCGGGAATGAAAAGAGCATACAAAAATGTAGTAATTTGTATCGCTTGATGTCCTTGAAGTTGACATGTTTTTCTCGGTTGTTGAAACACTAGGTTCAAAAATCTCCTTGATCACATCAATCAGTCCGACTTCATACAAATAATTGAATGAAATCTTTGTTAGAACCTCCGAGATTATTGCATGAATTATGAAAGCTTGATTATACTTAACTAAAAATAACGTTTTTTTGTAATAGCACCAATCTTCTTGACATACTTTTATCTTTGATGAGTAGAATTGTCATCAAGCCATTTGAGGAGTAGAGAATACAATCAAATATTATAGAAAAATAGGGATAATCTTTATAAATGTTCATAGCTGAATCGGTCGAAAAATTTTGAAAATGAAAATTTCTCGGTTATGCAACATTGAAACGATCGAATGGAATGATTGATAGTTAGTTTAGAAAAAAGTATCTACGCATTTCCGAAACCTATTTTATGCCATATGATGGTGTTTGAATTTTTCAAAAGATTATACATACTCAACAGTTTTTTATATGTTATATTCATTTACAACTACACAAACTGCAACATAGTTCTTTGAGGGCTTTTCTAGTGTCTAAATTCATCACATAATAAATGTAAAAATTCAACGAGCACAAGGAAAATATATGTGGAAGAATGTAAGAGAATAGTAAACTCAAAAAATTAGTTTTGAAATGGCCACTCATATCCAAAAAAAAATAAGTAATATAGTAGTGATATGAGGATATAATTGCTATGATCAAACTTCCAATTACATTTCTTCTTAAGTTGAAAAATCGACGACTCTGAGAAGTTCCCAATGATTGTTCGATTTTTCGCATTTTGAAATGAATTTTGATAGTGAGCAAAATGTTGATAATTAGTGTGACCATTGGTGTCCAGAGCTCAACATAATCCAGAATGACAAGTTCTAACCACACGGAGGGACAAAAAAAAAACATAGCTTTTGAAATTAATATAAATGTCTGAAATTATAGCTTTGAGAATTTTTATGTACTTAAACACAAGAAAATGTTTTAAAAACTAATAAAAAATTAGTTTAAATCATTCGAAGGTTAAAAATATTATAGTTTCACAAAGAAACTTAAAGGTGGATGCGAAATAATTGGAAACAGCGGTCTGCAAAATTTCGTCGCGTCTGTTGAAAAGTGCACACAAACACCCAAGTTGACGCGCTTTTCCGTCAGAGATAAAAAAATAAAACATGAATTTTCCACTTGCCCGCGTGTTCAATAGAGCACACATGCCCCATTAAGCAACGCAAGCAAAAAATCCTTTCTGGACCTGTTTGGCCCTCCTGTGCGAAATTTTTTTGATTTTTTTGCTCGACGGAGCATATTTAAGGTAAACATATACTTTAGAGTGAAGGAAACATGCTATTATCTCGCAGTCCTCCTTTAAGTAACCGTGTCAAGTTTTTTTCGAAAAGCTTTCTGATATTCTACATTCTCTTACAGCTCACCCATGTCACTATCATCAGACAATGTATATTAGAATTTGTGAATGTTAAATGTGGTCGATTTAAGTTCCAAAAACGAAGAACGGCTATCCAAAATATCAACGCGATTCTTGCATCAAACGAGCCATTGTGAATGGAGTAAATCATTTCTCTCACTAACGAAACTTCTAAATACATGAGTTTTTAATTATCCGATTTGTAATTGATACCATGGAAACGATGATATTTTTTCCCGAAAAAACGCAACACAACTCCCAGAGTTCCCTCTCCGAGCAGATAATCATATGTAACTTTTGTGAACATTTCAGAAATAATAACATGAATGAGGAACGCTTGGTTGCTCTTAACTGAAATTCTCGTTTATGAACAAAAAACCTCTCATTCCTAGACCAACCATTATTCTTTGTAATTAAAACAATTATAAGACCATTTGAGAAATAGAAAATAATGTCGAACAAAATAGAGAAAGGTAGATACAGTTGATGATCACGGTTCATTGTGCGAAACCCTCTGTTCTCATATTTCTATATTGTTTATTAATTTTGTTGATAAACTCTCCACATTTTTTTGAAGTTCCATGCTATTATGCACATATTATTTTCACCCTTTGAATGCCAAACCAAAAAAAAAACCCAGTTCAAAAAAAACTCATGAGATTCATGGAAAATGTCTAATAAAAACGATTGTGACAAAAATAAAAAACAAGAAAAAACCCGCAAAATAAATGATGAGCAATACACAAATCAGGAGAAAGGTCCTAGCAAAATAGATAGATGTTTGGATCATCCTCTTCGAATGTATCCAGTATTCATCGTCGGTCGTTCCGTCTTGAAGTTACAACGCAGAATTCGCATATAAGTGTGGCGGAATCTGAATAAGAAAATGGATGAAGATGGGAGGAATCAGGAGATGATAAGTTACCTGGCATTACAAAGAGCATAACAGACCGGATTGATTGTGGAGTTGATATAACAAAGGAAGTAGGCAATATTGTAGATATCATCATTCACCCAGTTCTTATTAATTGTTCCCATGCACACAAATACTGGAAAATTGAGAATTGAGAAAATCGAGGGTTCCAACCCGGATCAATACTAACCAATCCAATGATCAGGTCTCAGTTTTAGTCCAAAAATTGTTGGTGAGAAAAAACGTGTGTTCTTGAAAAAATTCAGGGATATCAAAAAAAGTGGTTCTGTAAAATAGGACCCGGATCATTACCCGATTCGTTACTAATTCGATCTACTTGATCCAGATTGTGACCCTATTTAATCAACATGGGTCACGTTTCCGATCAGGTCCCGGGTTTCAGACCGTGACCTTTTTTTTGGATCGGATCAGGATCGGACAATGTCATGATCCGGATCAAATGTAATCGATTAACAAAGGATCGAGACACGATTTGGATTGAAAACTGTCGGGCCGAAATTATTTTGGTCCGATTCGGGCAAATCAGTTGGTTCGAGATTTGGTCTTACTTGAATTAGGATCCAGTTTGGCACCGGTCAAAAAAAATGGGTTACTCTGGGAGGCATTTTCTTTTCAAATATTTGATAGTGAGTTTTTTGTTTTGTGGATTTACCCGTCAAACATTTAACATCGAAAACTGAACCCTTTAACAAGAATACGGGTATTCCAAAAACGACATGTTAAGTTCTCAAACTAAGGACCTCCTGGTTTCAAAATAGGTTAACAACAGTCCGAAATAAGCCAATATAAGGCTAAGATAAGAAGGCATACTGGCCGATTTGGGCCACTTATTTTGAGCTAAGCTAGACCGATTTTTCAACCATGTGCTGAGCTCGATTCGTCTTTAAAAGACCGATCGGCCCTCTAAAAACAGGCTATCCGGCCTATACTTTATTTTTTTCAAATTAAATTTATATTTTTCACGCAACTTTTTTTCTCATTTCTTTATACGTTTCTAATTCACGATGAAAATTTCTGCAATTTTGTCACATTTTGTTTTCATTTTAGACCCCTCCTTCCCTTCAAAAAAAACTGCAATAAGTAATAACTCACAATTATATGGTGTCCAAGTGGCAATAAATGCGCATAAAATGGCTGAAAGTGTTTTGGCCGCTTTACTCTCTTGTTTTCGCTCATTTTTCCGCTGCTCCTTCTCACTTTTACGCTCGGATGTTGAAAAATTCTTGAGGATTCGACCATTTTTGAAGGGTGATTCTGCAAAATTTCAGAATACATTTGAGGACTGTCTTGGGGGAAGAGAGGACTTACGTTTGCCTAGAAGACTTTGACGTCGGCTCTCAGGTTGTTCACTGTTACAATCGCTCTTAGATCGATTACGGGATAAGTTAGGGTTCCTGCAAATTCAAGAATCAGGCCTTGAAGTCAACTCCTAGATAGAACTCACTCTAAAAAGGGTTCACAGCTACTCAACCTTACACTTGGTCGACTTCCCTCATCATTCAGTTCAATCAACACGGTATAGGTCTCCCCCTTCTTATCCCCCTTCTCATTCCTCGTGCGAAATCGAGTTGAGCCATTGCGCATCGACTCAGCGGCATCGGTCTTCTCGTCTTCTTCTTCGAAATTGGTGGGAAGTGGTGTGCATGGAGGGGAGGCACAATTTTTATTGGTGCTGTTGTTGCGTTTGGCGGAGGAGTTGAAGCCGATGTGTGAGCTGGAGAGTGAGGTCGTGTCGTTCATGACTACGGCCTGGAAAAAAAACTTTTTGATATTATTTGAGACGTTCAAAAGCCCATTATATAAGAACAGTATCGGGCCCAAGAAAATAAAAAGATCTGGTATTCTAACAAAAAATCAGTTGTTTCAGAAATAAAATATTGTATATGCGAAAAAATTAGAGAATGGCCTAGAAAACGCAAGAACCTATTTTTCTTTGACACTTTGCAAAAAGTACTGTATTATTTGGATTTCTAGGCCATATTGGTTTCTTCCAATGTTCTAATAATTTCAACCCTACAAACAATAAAAACACTGGAAGGTGGAAAAGCCTGAGCCCGACCCCAGAAAACTGGACCATTCAAATCGGGCCTGGTCTGATAAAAACAGACTAAACAAGCTGCCTAAGGTAATCGGACCTGTAGAAACCGATTTAGACATTGAAAATCTGACAAACTATAATTTAACATTAAAAAACATGTGATTTTGAAAGGAGCGTTCAAATTTTATGGGGTGATGCAGATGCTAAAAAATGTGCGTTTTTTAAATTAAAATACAATGCAGGAACCTCAAAAAAACGTACGTTTAATTCAAAAAAATGACATTTCCTATGTAAAAAAGAATTAAACGTGATTTTCCTGCATTGTATTTTAATTTAAAAAACGCACATTTTTTAGCATCTGCATCACCCCATTAGGAATAAAACATTTCAAGCCTCAAATTTCGTGGTCAAAAATCACCAAATTAGAAATCTGAAACAGCAAATGGTCTGAAAATCAACGCAACACAATTTTGGTAATGAAAAGCATCTTTTCTGAAAACAATGTTCCTCTGATTATACGAATTTTATATTATACATTTTTTAAACATGTTTTTTTCCTTTTGTGTCAAACATTACTCAATTTTAGGTCCAGAACAGTGTACATTTTTGTGATTTTGAATGGAGCGTTCAAATTTTAGGAATAAATCATTTTAGCCTCAAATTTCGTTGTCAAAAATCATCATATTTGAAATCTGAAACAGAAAATGGACCGAAAAATATAAAAAATCAATATTACACAATTCTGGTGCTCAAAATACACTTGTTCAAAAAATTAGCTTTGAAATTCCATTTGAATGTTGGAACTGTGTAAAGTCAATCAAGGTTTCATAAAAAATCATGTTTTTCTCTACTACCAAACCCCTCACCTCCGATGAATCTTCGGAAGACGAATTCGACTTCCCAGTACAATTCCTAAACCAATTCCTCCTTTTTGATATCCTCGTTGGTGCCTCTTCAATATACTCCGCTCCTGGCTTCTTCCTAATAGATCCCGATGATTTGACAACGGAGGTTGATGAGATTTCTCGTTTAATGGATCGGCGTGGGAACTGGAAGATTTGAGTTTAGATACGTGGATTAAAAAAAAATTTCATGCTTCTAGTAAAGTTTGAAAACGGGAGAAGGTTATCTAGAAAACCTTTCGAAGACTTCTCAGAAGAGATTTTCTCGATCGTCTCGGCCGATCTGGTTTTTCCACCTCATAGCTCTAAAACTTAATAGAACCCAGAAGAGACTTGAAAGTCTTACCTGGGATGCTTGAAGCTTGCCAAATTCTTTCTGTCGCTTTTGAGTCTCCATATAAACCCGTGTGTAAAGAATGCACATAATAGTGACAGGAAGGTAGAAAGCCGCCACCGCCGTACCAACAGTGACATACGCATTAGTCTCCAAGAATTGTACCACACATTTATCATTAGTGGCCGTCTCATTCTCCGGTTTCCCCTCAATATATGGCCAAGAAATAATCCACGGCGGCCATAAAATCAGCGAGATAATATAAGTGCAAGCAATCATTGTCAACGCTTTCCTAGTGGTTCTCCTCGGGCGATAACTAAGGGGCCGTGTCACCGAGAAATATCGATCAAAGGAGATGAGCAAGAGATTGAGCACTGAGGCATTGCTCATTAGATAATCGACACATAGCCAAACTTGGCACATTATGTAGCCAAGATCCCATTTGCCTTTGATTATATAGTATGTGAATAATGGGATTGATATTATGCCTGAACATGGAATATAAGTGGGTTAAAGGAGAGAGAAGGGCTTACCGATAGCTAGATCTGCAACGGCTAAACTGAATAGAAAATAGTTGCTAATGGTTTGAAGTTGTTTGTCGATTTTGAAACTGATCATCACCTGAAAAAATAGGAAATTGGAAATGGGCTCTATTGATTAAAAAAATCAGATTATTTTCAGAAGATAGAGATCCAATTCAGAGAATAATTAAGCATTCTGTGAATCGATGTTAGTTTAAAAATATTCTGAGAACTCAGTGAACCTATGAGTTCTGATTCCGGCAACTTCCGGGAGACTAGCAGAGCTCACAGAGCTGATGATTTCTTAAATCTGCTGAGTCTTCAGAACTTCTTTGTGAGTTTTAGAATGTTTCACATTTTCTTTAAACATTGCTAGAGAGTTCTACGAATCTGAGAACTTCTAGAAGGACTTCAGAAACTATGCATGAACTGGGAAGAGTTTTTTGAAACTTCACAACTTCAAAAAATGCTCCAGAAGTAATATGTAAGTTTCTTAAAATTCTGAAAAGGTTACAGAGGCTTCAGAAGTTTGAGAATCTTCTTCGATGTTTCAGAATTTTTTTCCTAGCTTCAGAATTTTTTCAATAAATTCAGAATCTTCTTAAATAATTCAGAATTGTTTTTTAAACATCAGAATTTATTTTAAACAGCTCAATTTCCTTCAAAATTTCAGAATATTTTTGAGATCTTCAGAATCTGTTTCACAGTTTTAGAATCCACTTCAAAATTTCAGGGTGTGTTTTAAAACCAACGAAAAAAAATGAAAAAAAGATTCCAGAACAAAAGATCTGCAGAGATCTTCAGAATCCAACGAAAAAATGATGAAATTTCCTTCAGAATTTTCAGAATTTTTTACAACCTTGTTTTTAGAATCTCTTTCTCCCTAACTAACCATCAAATTTCCAACCGACGTAACAAGTGCAAAAATGGTGCCAACAATAATCACCAACACGGTCATAAACAATCCCAGTGGTGCGGCTGGTATATCTGCGGGCGCTGTTGTCGTATACGCATACGTGGATGTTGATGACGTGTTGGCCATCTCTGATTCGACAGCCGTGATTATCAGATTCATAATCTTCGAACCGTTGAATAAATCATTGAAGCCGGCATCGTTGCCCAGAGATGAGGACTGCATTTGTTGGCTCCTAAAAAAATGGTTTCAGAAAATAAGAAAAACATCTTGAATATTAAATTTTTCATGGGTTCAGCGGTCATAAAACGGGTTTTGAAAAGAGAGCAGAAAAGATGAGAAATTGTTGAAAATCGAACTATAATGAGCATGTCCCTTTGAAAAGAAGTACTGTCTTTAAAGGGACAAATTTTTTCACTTGGAAAAACTCATGATGGTACTCATGATGGTACTTAAAAAATATCAAAGTTTACGACAAAATGCCCCAAAAAACATTAAACCAAAATTTCAAAAATAAGCTTGTTTTCTTGGGGTTATCATCATGGTATTAAAGGGACATGCCGTAACTATTAAAGTAGTACTGTAGTTTCAAGTCTATAAGAATTCTGTGATTACAGAAAAAAAACACCGGGTATTACTATAAATACACTAATTTATAGTGTCGAATAGTATTGGTCTTGCAGATTTTTTAGAAGATTACTGCGATTCAAGAAAACACCAGACTTCACGACAAAATGCACCAACTTACAGATTTCTTAGACTTTCTATCATTTTTGAAGGTACATACCGTACTCATCAAAATGATACGGTCATGCAGAGCAGTACTGTAAATTTAAAAACACCAGACCTCACGACAAAATGTACAAAATTATAGTATTACTTTCAGTGTCAAAAAGTACTGTTTTTCAGAGTTTCATGAGCATCTTTAAAGGGACATACCGTAATATTAAAAGTGGTACAGTCTTTTCAAAAAGTGGCTAGGTCTTAGCCTTTTCAAAGGGTCATTTATGAAAATGTGTCGTAAATTTGAACAATCTGCGGGTTTCCAGAAGAGTACTGCGATTCAGATTTTACGACAAAATGCACCAATTTACAAATTTCTTGGACTTTCCATCATTTTTAAAGGTACATACTGTACTCATCAAAATGATACGGTCAATACAAGAAAATCTGCAGAACAGTACTGCAATTTTAAAAACACCAGACCTCACGACAAAATGCACCGAATTACAGTACACTTCTCTCTTTAAAGAGACATATTCACGTTCTCTCTGTCAATTTTCGAGAACAACTTTTCTACAGTAAGTCAAGGTCTCAAAAATCAAAACTATATAATAATAAAACAACGAAAAAGTACCAAAAACTTGAGAAATTATAATCTGAGAGACTGGCTGGCCATAAGGACAAGGGGAAGAGAAAAGAAGAATGAGAATTATACACATCCTCCTCCCCCCGAATAGTATCGTATTACATCAAACAGCACCATCCAGAGGCGAAACTTTTTTTTTTCGCTCATTTTTTGGACCCTGAATATTGAGAAATAAAAAAAAAGAACCTGAAAAAATGAGGAAAAAATCGACTGAAAAGTTGAAGGCAAAAACGCATGTCCTATTAGGCGACGCACCGCTGAGCTTTTAGAGACGATGAATGTTTTATGTATGGATGTGTTTTGTGGTGGGTAGGTAGTTCATCGTGGGGTGGTGGCACTTTTTGCTTATAATTTGATTAGTGCAAAAAGATTTAAGGTCGTTCAAACGAATAGCCGACATTTGAGGGGTTGGGAGGTTTACTATGTTTTGTGTGTAGCTGGCTAGCCACCCCACAATTCACGTCTTAAAAATTTAAAATCAATATTTTGAGGTATGAATCCACGTGTAAAATAACGGACCCGTTAATCCACATGTCGAAAATCGATACTTTCAGTTATAAATGTGATGATCCAAATTTGAATATAAATATACCACGTATCAGATATCAAAAATCAATATTTGGAATCCGAAAATTCACGTGTCAAACTTCAGACCTACGGATGAACGTGTTAGAAACTGAAAATCAATATCTGGTACTCAAGAATGCACGTAATTGGGACCGAAAAATTCACGTGTCGAAATACAAAGTCCAATATCTAAGACCCAATAATGTACGTGTCAAAATTCAGATCCAAGAATCCAGGTGTCAAAAGTTAAAAATCAATAATTTGTCGTCATGAATTCACGTGTCCGAATATGAGAATTAATATCTGGGACCAATCAATTAACGTGTCAAACTTTGGACCCAAAAATCCACGTGTCAAAATTCGAAAATTACCATTTTGGAACAAAGAATCCATGTTTTAGAATTCAAAAATCAATATGTAGGTCTCATAAATCCACATGTCAAAAATTAAAATACAGTATGCCAAACTTCAGAAAACTACCGTACTCCTCACAAGGAAATGCTAAATAAGTAGACAAGTCATCTCTCATTCATCCTGACCTACCCTACAACAGCTCACAAATAAATAAATAATTGAAGCGCGAACAAAAAAAACCGAATTGAATTGAATTGATGAAAAATTATTTTATTTAGAAAAGAGGGCATTTTTTTTGTGGTTTATTCAATTCAATTCAAAATTGTGGTAGATCTAAATACAACTTGATGAATGAATGGAAAAAGAACCAGAGTTCTTTTTTTGGGGCGTTTCATGAACCGGAAAATTTCCAGGAAAGCATTTATGAAATGTGGAAAAATAACAACGAGATTTTTCACGGTTGAAATGGGGCCCATGGATTCAGGAGATTCAGAAGGCCCATTTGAAAAATCCAATTCCATCAAAATGCACATTCTTCAAAAAAAAAAGAAATGGAAGGAAATAAGAGGAAAATGAATAAAGAAATAAGAATAGAACTCAGAAAAAAAAAGAAAATAATAATAATAATAATTGTTAAGTGTCTCCTCCTCACTTTTTTCATGCTCCAACAACGGCAGAGCAAAAGACCTTTTAGAAGGTTGGAAAGGAGCCAACGAGTCTAAGGTGCACAATTCGAAGTGAATGCATTATGGGGCCAAGAATCCTATTTGTTACTGTAGAAAAATTAAAAACCAACTAGGAGGGAACACACTATAGAATCAGTATGTTCCTTTAAAGATACTATCTCAACAAGGTATCTATGTTCCTTTAAAGTTCAAAATCTGAAAAAAAAAGTGCATTTAGTTGACACAGTATTTTCCTTAACAAGAGACAAGATATTTTTGGATTCAAAAAAGTCGAAACTACAGTAACACTTTGAAAAATACGGAATGTCCCTTTAAAGGTTAGTACGGTATGTCCCTTTAAAGGTTAGTACGGTATGTCTCTTTGAAGGTTCTTGAAATTCAAAAAAACCTCTATCGGGAAAGTAAGATGTGGTATTTTGAAAACATGAAATCCACGTGTCTAAATTTAAAAATCAATATTTCAGACACTAGAATCCACGTGTCAAAATTCGGCGCCAAGAATACTTTTGTCGGAATTGGGACTTGAAAATTAACTGTAAAATCGAACCCGAGAATCCTTGTGTGAATGTTTGGACCCAAGAAACCACGTGTGAGAATTCAAAAATCAATGTTTCGAGGACGAAAATCCACGTGTCAAAATTGCGGACCAAGGGTTTAAAATTTAAAAATCAAATTTCAGCATCTAAGAATCCACGTGTAAAAATTCAAAAATCAATATTCTGAGCTTTGAATCCACAAGTCAAATTTAAAAATTCAACATTTTCGGATAAATTTCTTCATGTGTCGAAATTCGGACCTAAAAACCCACGTGTGAAGATTCGAAGCAAAGAATCTACGTGTCAAAAAAAAACAATACTTCGAGCTATAAATGCACATCTCAAATATCTAAAAATCCCTAATTTTCGCAAAAACGCGGAAGTTGAGGTTGTAGCCCAGGAGCCCATGATCATGAAAAACAACACAAAAAAAAGAATGTCGATAGGGGGGACCTTTTTTTTCTGTGAACCAGCACCGGAATCTTGTAATTGATGGCATGTCAGCTGTTTTGTTTTAACGTCGTCGTGAACTTTGGCGCGTTCAAAAAATTCAACATTTTTATGGGGAAAAAAAGAAAAGAGAGCAGCGATTTTTGATACCTATAAGAGGTCTGGGGGGGGAGGGGTACTGTAAACCGAGGTCAAAATCTAATCGGTGAAACGCGCTCCATTGAGAATCATGTTTTTTCTTATTGATAACCCCGCAAAACTTATTTATGAAAATTTTCAAAAATATTCGAGCGGGAAAACAGAAACTACTTGAATTTCGGATGATAATATGTTTCTTTAAAGTATTGTTATATACTAAAGGATCATATGAATATTTATGAGGACTACTGTAGCTCCCTTAAAGGATCATACCTACTATATTCATTAAGTATTACTGTAGCTATTTCGAAGGCGCTGGACTCATGGATTAGACACGAAAAGATAAGCACTTAAAAAAAACCTGAACACCAAACATCATGACCAAACACACACGTGTGTTTCTACAATAACCCTAACGTAAATCTCAGACTCTAGGTCTCATCACGAAAACATTCTAGACTCATACTGTACATTTTAGAAAAAAAGTGATATGTATTATATATCTACATTTTTATACATTATAAAATAAAAAGAAGGTTGCGCACTATCTCTTTCTCTCTCTTTCTTGTGAGCATATACAATGGAGCAAAAATAAATATTTGGTAGACGCGAACAAAAGGCAAAAAAAAATTAAGATCGGATATATTTCGAATGAAGATAAAGGTATGATGATGGTGAAAGGGAACAAGGAAGAAGAGAGAGAGAGAGAGATGAAAAATGACATGGGAAGGGAAAAAAGAGCACCCGGAGGAGAAAAAGAAATGAGCAAGAGCAAGAAGAAGGAGAAAAAGAAGTGTTATCGATGAGTTAGATCTTTGAAGAGTTTCGGAAGAGGTTAATTATCGATTTTCACCCCTCTTTTGTTCTTCTGCTCTTTTTTATGTTCTATGGTGTGATACATAAAAATGTTATGTTTCATGGAAAATTTGGTTTTAAAATAAAATTATGACACGTTTTGGGGGTTCAAAAATTTTGGGTTTGAATTTTAAATATGTGACTTCATGGATCATGGAAGATGTTGTAAACGAATTGCTGTTTTTTGTAGTAAAGGGATTTTTACCAGAAATTGTTCACATTAGTAGAACACCGTTTAAAAATGGTTTCAAAATTTGGAAATTTTTATTTTTGGTGCTAAATTATTGGGGCGAAAGTTTCAATATCTAGATTTTCAACTCGAAAGCTCCAGGATCAAAATTTAGACACCTTGGCTCAGAATGTTTGAGCTCGAAATTCAAACATATAGTTCTTGGATAGCAAAAATCCCAACCTAAAACTTTTTTCACGTGGATTAGTTTTTTTTTTTTTGAAATTTGATTTTGAAATTTGTTATATTTTTATCCAAGTTACAGAGTGAAAAATTCAAATTATTGGTTTTGTGTCTGAAAATCGTCTGCTTGATCATACAGAATTTGGGATCGAAAATAGAACTTCCAACTTTTCACCCCGAATTCATGGTTTTAAAATTCGAAATGTGGGTCTTCATAATTTTAAACTTCAACACTATGATATTCGTGATTAGCATAGTAAATCTATGACTTCAAAAAGTAATGTTTCGAGTTCTGAAACGTGAATTATCAGTTCCAAAGCATCTAAATTCAGCATTAGAAACCGATTTTGTTGATGTAGAATCGTAATTTTTCGAGACCAGATTCTCGGTTTTCAAATTAAAAAAGGAACATTCCATGTATCATTAAAGGTGGGGTAAAAAAACTCGGCAAGTTGCTTTTAAATGAAAGAACACTTTTGTTTAGGTAAGATCATCGAGGGATTTTTTACAGAAAAGTCTAGTATTCGAGAAAAACATTTCCAAATTTCTTTTTTCAAATGAAATTTTCTCGAAAGCTAGAGTTTCCCGTAAAAAATCCTTCGAGGATCCCACCTAAAAATGTGCTCTTTCATTTAAGAGCAACTTGCCAAGTCCCTTTACCCCACCTTTAACACTTTTCTATTTTCTACGTGGATTTGTGATACTCCAAAAAAGAACCCCAACTTTAACAGTAACCCGAACCATATCCCAAAAAACTGCTAAATTTTTTTTTCAAAAAAAAAAAAAAAAACATTTCCACAACTTGGAGCCAATCAAACTACACTATGATACGATCAAAAAAAATGAAAAAAGGTGAGTGCGGAAAAACTCAAGTGGTTTCATCCAACCACTTATCACCTTGGTCGCGATTTGTTGAGTGTATATATATATATATTTAATATATATATTGAACTCTCCCGGTTACTGTAGATCATCATTGATGATGAGATCAGATCAGAGTTCGGGGAACGGGAGCAAAAAATTTATAGTGATTTTTGAACTTTTCGAGTGAGATAGGGAGGGGCACAATGTTCGGCTCTCGAGATCATACCGTATGATGACACCACGAGGTAAGAACTAGAATTCAGTAAATAATGAAATATCTACAATATAAAATAGCGGAAGTCGAAATAAAACTTTAAATAAAACCTAAAAATCAAAGATTTAAAAATAAGAAAAAAAAATGTCTTCTGAAAATCTGTTGGATAAACCCCGTGAGACCTGAAATTTTCAGACCAAAAGAACAGCAAAAAAATTGGCATAATTTTCCAGCTTGTGAACTTTGAAGCTTCAAAATCAGAATTCTAAACTGAACCTGGTCCGGCAAAACTGAACTAAATCTTCAGATTTTAAAAAAGCTCAAAATGTGCTAATAAGTGCTCAGATTTATTGAGCCAAAGTCGATTTTTCAATGTTTTCAATGGATCGGACTTCAAAATATGGACTCAATATTGCAAAAATGACAAAAAATAAGAAAAGAGAAAAGAGCTATAACTGACTTATACTTCAAGAATTTTTAGTATATCAGAATTTCAGAAGTTAGTTACTAATCCGAGAAGAAATATTTTACCAAGCCTAAATCGAGACCCAAGGCCGAGCCGATTTAGACCTGGGAAGATGACTTCAAAGCCTATGACGTTGGGACCTGGTTGAATGAAATCGGACCCTAAGGCTTCGAATTTTGACCTGGTTAATTTTTTCTAGACTTATTCGAAATGAGCTCCACAAACGGCCTTATTGAGCAAAAAAAAATAAGAATTAAAAATTTAGGGGTAAATGTAAAAAAATAATTATGTCACAAAATGTTAGATGGTTTCTGAACAGGCCGATTCAGACCTATAGACCTATAAATCCTAATTATCATCAAACTTCAGTTGAAACAGAAGGCCCAAAATTAGGTCTCCATTCAATATAATGTAGCTGAATGTCAGAAAAATCTAGCACTCTTTGGTTTAGTCATGCTTCCTTAAAAAAAAGAAACCAATCCAAAAAAGTGTTTTGTACATAAAATCAAGGTATACCTATATATTGCAATAACAGAATCTGGAAAAGTCGAACAAAAAATCATAAATAAAGTCGTAAAATGGAATAGCTAACTCGGTTGCGCAACCAAGCCAGCACTAGCAAGTCAGAAAAAAAGGCGAGCGAAAAAACGAGAAAGATTTATTGGCCTCCGTCGTCGTCGTCGTCGTCGTTGTGCTGGTGTTGCCTCTCAGCGCAACCAATTACACGTCCAAACAAATTACGGTAATTACTAGAAAAGCACAAAAATGTGCTTCCTGGGTAGCAGAAACAAAAAAAAGATGAGGCACTTAAGGTACTGTGAATTAGTCACAAAAAAATCAAGAAAAACTGACGTAAGAAGATGGGTGGATTTTAATGACCACCTGTTGAATATATTTTATGACTCACTCGAGCTCTTTTTTCAGAGCAAGAATGAGAAATATGTTGAAAAAATAAATGAATTCTTTCTCCAGTTGTTCAGGATTATCTCTGACACTCTCTCAATTTCGCATAGTCTCTCGCGGGTGTCAGTTGGCAGACTTTTTTCCAGCCAGGTCCCACAACAAAACACTACTGATAGATATATATAATGATAGACATGTTTATTATTATTGTGATTATATGAAGAAGATGATCGATTTGTCGTGTATGATGAGAAAAAGTTCTCTATTTCTCTGGGAGACTCGTTATCTTTCGTCGATTTTGCCGTGAAAATGTACTTTTCGAAAATAGCTTGAAAAACTTGATTTCACAGATTCAAAATTTCAGAATTAAAAACTGACAAGAAAGGTTTACTTGTCCCCAATTCGAAAATTTCTTGTTTCAAGAACTCGATCTCTTGATTCACGTGGAGTTATTTTTTTCACAACAGATATTTGTGAAAAGAGTTATAAAATTTTAACGTTTGAACATTTTTTTTTAAACTGGCTGGCACTACAATAACGACAGTGAAAAAATGGAGTTTTTCACAGAAATCTCAGGTGTACAAAAAAAAAGAATGTTTATCAGGAGGTCGAGTTCTTGGAGTGTGCAAAGTTTTTAAAAAAATCTGTCTCAGGTTTTTAGGATTTTGAACTGAACATTACGGCGCATTCAAAAACATGCGAATGTCTTGATGCTGATAACAATCAGAACTCGACCATAACAATCAGAACTCGACCTCCTGATTCATGTGGAGTTATTTTTTTCACCGCAGATATTTGTTTTTCAGGTTTTCAGGATATACTTTTAGATTTTGACACCTAGAACGAATTTTCAACAAATTCTGAAGCTAATAATGTGAATGACAGAATTCAGCAAAATGAAATGATCGGCTTGAAATTTTGATATACGAGTAATAGAGGTTTGACTTCAGGGAGTCAGATATGGACTTATGAATAAAAAATCTTGAATTCTGACTTGGAATCAGGATATACAGATTCTTAGAGTGAACCTTCAAAATCTAGACATCTAAGTTCCAAAACAGAGATTATCGTACCATTTTTTTACAACCAATGTTTGAAAGACAAAAAAATGGGTTTCGTATTTTAACACGTGAAATTTCAACTGTGACACGGAATAATTTTGGAGTCAGAACACTGAATTTTAGAAACCAGTGAGAATTTTCAAGCTCAACATTTTAATACTCAAAGAAATTGAATTTCAATGATTTTGAACGTGGACATTTGATCTTTAAATTATGAAATTGAAAGTTGTGGTTTTTAGAGCGACTATTTCATAGGTGAAGTCTGAATCCTAGAATTCAGGTGTCAAGAATATCAAATTTGAATATATAGAATATTGAAGCGAACTTCTGACAGACTAGAAAAGAAATCTCATACTTTGACACGTGAAATTCAAAATTGTAAGTCTAGAAATAACAAAATAAACATTCCAGTTCACAATAAATGAATTCAGAATTTCAAAAATCAGAATGATTTCATATATACTTCAGTATGCTGACAACGACATCATCAACACTAATTTCAAAGTGGGTGGTTTTCAGTACACGTCAAATTTTCCAAATTCACTAGACCTAAACCCTCACAAATAAACAAGTAACAAAAAAACCCGGAACACCCAAAAAAAAGTGAGACAAACCCGAGACTGACAGAAAAAAGCTTTTGGAATTCGATGAAGAACAAAAAAAGGCGAAA
Organism: Caenorhabditis sp. 38 MB-2015; assembly: GCA_900536415.3. Lineage (NCBI taxonomy): Eukaryota > Metazoa > Nematoda > Chromadorea > Rhabditida > Rhabditidae > Caenorhabditis > Caenorhabditis quiockensis. Next base: position 79,769 of record LR548588.1, read on the forward strand.
AGAAGGAGAATTCCCAAGATGATAATATTCACCCTTTCCACTATTCACCATCCAAAATCCACCCTCAATTCCCCCAAGACATGTTTATCTTTCGATAACTTTTAGATGCAAGATAAATGGGCCAAAATGTTGTGTATATATATATATACATAGAAACATAAGGAAAATATTGTGTACAAATTTCAAATTTCATCGTTGAATCATAAAAAAATATTGTTGGTTTTTTCAACAAAAAAAAAAAAATTAATTTTCCATGAAAAATCAAGATAGATCACTGTAGTTCCGAGAAACCAAGAAGCTAATATCTTTTCAGTGGAATTAATTCCCTTTTTTTTGCCGATTTATTTTTCACATAACATAACTATAACTATTTATGAGTGTGTTGAATGTAAGCATGAAGTCTATTTTCACAGAATTGTTTGTTTTGATTAAACTAGAGGACTACAGTAGTCCGGAATTAGTGTACTTTAACGTACGATCAATATTTATGAATATGTAGAAGTGGGACTATGTTTTACGTCGATGCATGAAGGTGTTAGACAATTTTTTTAAGGAGACCTATATAGTTTTTCATGCTGATCAATATCATGTATCTAATTTTTGCTGAAGTTCGAGAGAAAAGCTAAAAAGTGAGATCAAAATTTTGAAAAAATGCAGCAAATGTTATATGATCTGGTGTGATTTTTCACGCTCTACACATTTTGGACAATATAATTTTTCAAAAAAAAAATCAGAACAAAGCTCAAGTTAATGGATAAACTGAACATTTAAAATTCAAATGTTTTTTACGCAAAATTAAAAATAACTTTAAAGAAAAATGAATAATCCAAGAGTTATTTGCCAAGCCTAGGAACCCTAAATATACCAATTCAAAAAGGTGTTTCAAACTTTCAGAACAATTCCAGTTAGATCTAATTCTGGGGGCTCTCGGACCAGGCCTCAAATTGCAATACATGAATTGGCTTGCTCTCAAAAAAAAGAGCACTTTTTTAGGTACATTCCCCGAGGGATTTTTCAGCGAAAAGTCTAGTTTTCAAGATAAAAATTTAAAAGTTAGAAATTTGGGAATTTTAAACGTATACGTGGAAAACTTCCGAATTTCTATTTTCAAATAAAATTTTCTAGAAATCAGTAAAAAAAAAGCGTTTAAAAAATTTTATGAGCAACATGTCAAATCCCTTTATCCTATCTTACAATTAGACTATCGAAATTGAACCGAAACTCAAAAAAAGTACCCAGTTTCGAGTTTCCAGTTTTGAACTTTATTTTCTAAATTAATATCGACCTGGTTTAATTGTAGAATCTAGTTTTTAATTGTAGAATCTAGATCGAACTTGCCATTTTGTCATTTATAGACTTGAGTGTTCTAGAAAATAACCTAGCAATACCCATTTCTCAAAACACCTTATCTTGCGAAAAAATGCACAGAAAATTTTAATGTAGTAACCTTAAGAGCAGAGAAAATCATTTTTGAATCAGAAAACTGTCTACCGGTGTATTCAAAGTACAGTAATCTGACATAAGAATACAGTAACCCTACCCACACAAAATACCCTATATCCTATGATTCAGCAAAAAAAAAAAAACTACTCACCATTATTTTGTGACGAAACAGCAACTATGACGAAAAATGTTTTGTGTAGAATTGTAGTTCTCCTGGACAAAAAAAATTCAATATTATTATTTTTGATAGAAAATTGATAGGCGAAGGAAAATAAAAGAAAAAAGTGTTCTGCAAATCCTGGAAAATCCAAAGGCGAGGCAAAAAAAAAAAACAAAAAATCCATATAATCTTCCTCTTCTCAAAAATAACTATAATTTTTCGCTTCTGCTTGACACACACAAAAAAAATGGAGAAATCATCATCATTTCTGTTCATTTGGGGGGTCCGTGAGAAGTATAAAATATAAATAAATGTATAGAAAAAAGTGGAGCAACCAAAAAAAAAATAAAATAAAAAGTTTTGTTTTTTTTTTTTCGTGACTCTGTCAAGAGAGAATGAATCCGACCGGATTAGAGAAGACACCCCACGAATGGAAGAAGAAGAAGAAATGTTTTGCCACTATTTTTGTTCAACACGACATCAACAAAAATACTGGGAGAGTGGACTTGCAAGTGACCAATGGTTTTCCGGTCTTGTTTTACTTGTTTTGACTTTTTTGGTCCCGGATACGGCATCGTTAAAAAGTAGTGGTTCCTTAAAATGAGTTCAAAACTGATTTTTGAAACATTGGATCTTATTCTGAGTTTCCGAAGCTATTGAAATCACCTCCGGAAGTAGACTCTATACATTTTGAAATTCGTCATTTTCCACACAAATGGCTTAAGATGAAAACAATGAACTTCGATTTTTAAATCTTGGAACTGATCGTTTGGAGAAGCAGAATTAAATTGTCTAAAAGTCTTAGTAAATTCTATTGAAGTAAGTCTGAAACCGTAATTTCTGGAAAAGGTCCAAAACGGAACCAGATTCTGATTTTTCAAAATTTGGTTTCGGAAAAACATGTTTCAAGTTTTAGAGTTCGTAGTTTTTCAGACAGGATTCTGTTTCCAAGTTACAAAATTTATTGTTAAAAGGTCCCATTGTGGGACCCACAAAAAAGCTCCAAAATAAAGCTCTCACCTGACCTACATAATTTATAAATAACACACATATGAATGAAACTAATCCTAGTTCATAATATAAACTATGTACCAAAAATAACCCAACAAAATAATAGCTACTACCTGAACACTTCAAAAAAAAAATAATTGTATCACCGAGCCAACAAAAAAAAGACAAATTACCCGGATCAAAAAACATTTCGAAGCTTAACACAATTATAATCTTCTAGACAAATATTTCGGGCGGCAAAAAATGGGACATATTTGATGGTTTGGGTGGTCATACACGGGGTTTCAGGATGTTTGACCTGGAGAAGAAGATGTTTGCAGTAATCGTAAGGGATTTTGAGGAGGAACTACGCAACTCAGATTAAAGTTGACTTGAAATCCGATTTAATATTTAGGAAAGCACATGAGTTTTGTGTTTTACTTTTTCAGGAGTTAAATAGAAAAATAATTTAGGTAAAAATTGGCTGTTTTGAACGGAAAAAATGAAACCGCGCATGAAAAACAAAAAAGTTGGTGAGCAGGTTGAGCAACGTTGACTCCGCTTAGTCCGTCCCGAATCGTACAATTTTGGGTGGCTTCTGAAACAGACTCAAAAATTTCCTAAAACGTTTTTCTCTGAGATTTACTGAATCGGACTAAGATGGGATTTTTCGAATCGATGCAACAACCAGAAAAGTGATTTTTAGCGTGGTTCATTTTTAAGGATTAATTTTACGATTTTCAGAAATTTATTGACTATTTGAAGTAAGTTAACGTAATAGTCAGAAGTTTAACTTTAAAAAAGGTTAGTATCTCAAAAACTTCCTTTCTGGTCAGATTTTTTGGGTCTAAAAAATTCAGAAAAACTAGGCCTGATCCAGATGGTCTCATTCAAGATTCTCGCAACTCTTCGAAAGTTTTGGTTTGTATTTGTTCACATTCTGTTAATCGAAGGGTGAGTTTTTTTGGTCCAACGACCCGAAAGCTCACCCTGTTTGTTTTTTCCAGCCGTGTCACATTTGTATTCTAAAAAATGTTAACCTTTTTTGAAAATTCAGTTTCACGTGATTTTTCGATTTGAAAAAATTCCGGCTCGGTCCCTTTCAAACGGAAAAGATGGGTTTTTCACAAATATGTGACATTATTTCATGGAGCGGTTGAAAATGTATCATTCATTTTTTTTATAACTATTGAAACGGTACTAATTTTTGGCCTATTGTTCATGATCATGTTAATTTCAAGTGCTGACAAAATTCAGGTTCCAAAAGCATTTTTGGTATCCAACCTGGAGTTTGGCATCTGAAATTAGCAGCATCGTGATCAACATGTTGACAACTTTCATTCTTGTTTGGTCTTATTCTCTCTTGATCCCGATTCGGGAAAATTTTCAACACATATGTATAGTTTATTATAGTCCCCTGCAAAAAAATAAATCAGTTGAAAATCTTTAAAAATGTTTTCTAACTGAAATTCTCCCAAATCGAAGAAAAGGTTTTAAAAAATCGAAAAATCAACCAAAAATGTTCTCTATAACCAGAAATGAACAATAAAAAAACTGCAAGAGCGTTGTCAACGCCTTCTTTTCACATTTTTGCGAATGTATGAAATGTGATATGGAAACAAATAGAAAAACCAAAACCCTCCAAATCATTGTTTTTTTGAATTCCAAATATCGGCAACATTTTTGAAAACTGAAAAAAAACACATTTTGAACCCAAAAAACCTCCTATTTCTCAATGATGACGAAAATAAGCACGGCAAAACAGAGAAAAAATAATAATAATAATTGAGATGACCAAAAAAAGAAGAAAAAAATTTAATCTGTTCGTTTATTTTTTCTTGTCTTGCAAAGATTATTAGTTTTTTTTTGCTCTATATTACTGAAAGAATAAAAATTTTGAGAATTGTGTTTTTTAAAAGAAAAAGGTGGTTGAAATTCAGCCGGAAGTCGTCACACGTTTTTTTTTTGACATAGTGCATGTTTTCAAAAATTTGAATGTACATGGCTTCAAAACATCACTTTTAAATCTAGGAAAAACACCATACCTTACGTGAAAATGCACATTTTCAACAGAACCACAGTAATCCATCATTAAAGGAACATAACTTTAACTCTACGGAGAACATCGTACCTCACGTGAAGATGCAGATTTCATGCAGAAACTACCTTATTCCTTTAGGGTTTTGTTAAAGGAACATAACTTTAAAACATGTCTCTTAACTCTAGGGAAAACACCGTACCTTACGCGAAAATGCACATATTACCAAATACTTACAGTTATTATGTTTGACTTCATTAAAGAAACATGACTTCACAACGTGAGAAAAACACCGTACTTTACGAAAAAATACACAGTTTTGCTCATAACTTGAAAAAACCCTACATCTAACGAACAAATGCAGACACCTACAGTACTACTTGAATTAATTGAGACAAAGAAAATGTACATTTGTCATACCTCTTTACAGTAACCCTCTATTTATGAAATTGTCACCTATGGTACTGTAGTTATTGAAAAATTGAGTTATTCTTCCCCTCAACATGCCAATTTTCATTTACTCCCTCTCAAAAACCTCCCAAAAAAAAAAAACATTTTTTTTTGGCGAAACGAATTATGGTGCTCGAAATGATATATCATGATCATAAATATATCTTCTCCTCTCTTCTTTTTTTTGAAAAACGGTTAAAAATGTCGAAAAATGAGAAAAGGAGGGGAAGAAAAAGAAGAAGCAACAGACATTTTTCAGAGCGCGGCAAAAACGAAATAAAGGAAGAGATAATTTTATTTTTAGATTACATACATCCCACCAATGTGCTTTTTGTTGGGGGTGAAATGGAGAACGAGCCAGACGTCATTTGGGATTTTATTAGCAGACTGATTTGTTGTTTTTTTTTTTGTTGCAAAGATTTGTCTGGAGTTTTGGGAGAGTCTTTGCATGAAAACTTCTAGAGATAAAAACGTGACCTACAGTAATCAAATCGGCTTATGAGTGAGAAAAGTTCATGACGACGGTTAACATTTTCGGGGTCTATCGAGGCGGCCTGAAAGAGGACTCCTGGAACAGTACAAAAAAACACTGATCGGACTCTTTTTTTTTTTTAATTTTCGAATCAGTTCCAGAAATCGCACTTAAGGACATAGAAAATAGTCCCTGAAACAGATCTTACCCAAAAAAATCGATTGAGTGAGTTTTTTTTTGGAGTCGTGGTCCGATTCAGGAACTATCATTTTGGACCCGATGAAAATCAGGTCTAGTCCGATTCAGTAGAACCCAATAAATTTGCCTCAAATCATTAAATTAGTCTTGAGTCAAAACTGGGCTCAAGAAGGCCGCCCATATATTTATGACTTTTGAATCATAAATTTACAAATGAGAAATCATTAAAAATATAAGCAGGTCATTTGTACATATGTATGTTTAGTTTCCGGTTTCAGAAAGTGTTTGGCCCCTTTCTTGTATTGTATTTGATCCGGTTATGGAAAAGTCAAATTGAAAACTCTTTTTGTGATCTTTTCACACGAAAGTTTTTGAAAACAATTTTTCTTTCGTTTTTCGTTCTAGAACCGCAAAAAAATAGGCTTGGCTTGATTCAGGTTCAAAAAAATAATATAAAAATTTCAGATGAAGCTGAACATCTCAAAAACTTCCAATTATCAGGTCAGGTTCGATTTTAGGACTTTTGGTTCCCAATTTCACGTGGCCCGGTTTGATTTAGGAGGTCTGATTGATTCTCTGTTCATCATTCTTTTTTGGTCCCATTCTCTCTTGAGCCCGGTTTGGGAAAGTTTACAAATTTCGGTCCTAAAACGCAAAAAAAAACTCGGCTTCATAAATCTAGGTCAAATTTCAGAATTCAATATTTCAAGATTTTTAAATGATTATCAAGAGATTCAGAACTCCCTATACTGATTTCATGCTCAGAAAATAGTGGATTCTCAATTTTTAGGAATTCGGATATTCATGGTTCCAAGATTCTGAACATCTAAAAAGCAAAGTCAACCTAAACCAAACATTACTCGCTGCCATAGGACTACTGTAGTTTCAGTTTTTCAGTTCGAATTTTCTTGAAACAATGTGTTCTGAGACAAAACCTCAAAAAAATATACACCCAAATTTCAAAAAAAAACTCTTATACAAGTTCAAGTAACCCTCTAACTCATGAACAATTTCTAAAACCAAAACTATAATCAAAAAATTATTTTTATAAGATCAGGAACTACAGTAGCCAATAACGTGTGGGTCGTTCAATAGTAAAGAAAAACAACAGACACACCTACAGTAACTAGTACACTTCCTGGTAACCTAAAAGAAAAAAATTAATTTCCGTCCCAAAACTTTGTACTTGTTTTTGTTGGCGGCGGTAGATCAAATTTAGAACAATTTTATTTTTGGACCTATATACATTACAGTACCTTTTCAGGCTCATGAGATCAATGAGGGTGTTCTAGACATGTTAAATAAAAATATCCACGAAAAATGGCGTTAAATCGGGTTTCAGCTTTTTTCAGATACACAAGAAAAAAACAAAAAAAACAGGGTGTTAAACACCTCTTTTTGCGGGCCGGAAATATGTCATAGAGAATGAAACGAACAAGAAGTGGATACATATATAAATATATATGAGACACACGGTCCGGTGAGCAATTCGGAGCCGACCGCGAACATTTTTAGAATATGAGAAGAAGAAAAAGGAGAATATTTTTAAGACTGGAGGAAGTTGACAAAAAATGGTAATTTCTGACGCATTTTTCATAATATTATGCAACTTTTTGCTTCTTCTCGCTTGATAGAAAGAAAATTTATGCGACATGTAAACGAGAAGGCAAAACGTGTGAATGAAATAAATTATAACTTGAAAAATTGGAAAGGGGAACAAGTTTTGAGCCTGACAGAATGCACAAGGTATAGTAGCCAATGTATCAAATATATATACATATATTTGTAAGCTTTCATATTAAATTTTTTATTGCCTTTTTTTTAAATTAGAAAACAAAAGTCGTAAAAAGAACGTTATTAGTTTTCAGAAAACTTGAAATTGGAAAAAAAATTGCAGATCACATCCTTAGATACACCGAAGCTTACGTAAAAGTGCACTAACTATAAAATGTCTTGAAAAAAACATGAAGGTTAATGAAGTTGGCAAAAATTTTCTATATTAGATTTTTTTCCCAAGTTAGGAAAGTTCGTTAATTAATTGAAAACCTTAAAAATGCTCAAGAAACTGTAATTTTTTTCGAGAAAAATATACTCCTACAGTAACCCGGCGGTCTTAGAGTAGGAAAAAAAAGTCACCATATCTTACGACAAATTGCACACATTCTGCACAGACTTACAGTACGTTCTGATCGGAATCTAGGATATAAGGCAGAATTTTCTAAAAGATTACTTACTTTTTTCCACAGAGATACAGTAACCTGAAAGTTATAAAAAATTACAGTAACCCGTAGTGTCTTCGTTGAACAGATTTGGTTTTAAAAGTTGATAGTAACTCGGAAGTTTTTTGATATGCGCCTTTGAAGAGCTAATATCCACACTACAGTACCCCAAAGTTGATTTTCGATGCGAAACATTTCATCTCGCTCTCTCCCTCTCTTTCATTTTTAAACTTCAAACGTCCAAAAATATTTCAATTCAACTCGATTCAAAAAAAAAAAACATTTTTTTCAGTGAATGAGAAAAATGCATGATGATGGATCCGTATATCGCGATATTCATCGTAGGCGTAAATTGAAAATGAATGGAATGGAATGGAGCAAAAAAATGTGAATGGGAGCTCGGAGATGAAGAAGAAAGTGGTTTCTCGTTATGTTAATGAGCAATGACATAAATTAGGGGGACCGAAAGTTGTTTTTTCTCTCGCAATTTTTCTCATTATCCGAGATTTATTTCTCTTTTCTTTTATTGGATGTGATTTGGCGGACTAATGGCTCTGACTTATAGTCTTTTGCCAATGTGAGGCTCTAGTTCTGGAAAGAGACGAATGGAAAAAATAATTGCTGTAAGACTGAAGTGTGGGAAATTTCTTTTTCTTTTTGTAAATGGTTATTTTTTCGGTTTAAATACCTTATTTTCAGAATCTGAAAACAAAAAATTCTTGATTTCTCACGACCAGGAAACATAATTTTCGAATTCAATTAAATAAATTATTCATATCCTCTCTTTCTAAATACAAAAGTCCATATTTACACATTTCCCAACTCCATAATATAAGCGAGAAGGGTTTTGACGCCTTCCACATAGTTCCATTTGTTATTCTTCTCGTTTTGCGAATGCGCCATATCATCAGCGGCGCCAAGTGGCAACAACAACACACTTTTACCGGTGACCTCTTGGAATGTCAACGTAATCGGGATACTGCATCCTTCTCTGATACGATCCGGCTCTACTCCATGGACCAACTTCATTGCTCTGGCACCGGCCAAGAAGTTCGAATCGTTGGTGTCAACAACCCATGGTTTAGCACTATGTCCTGGACGTGGTCTGAAGATTTTTGAATTTTGGTGGTGTTTTTTAGGATGAAGCTCACTTGAAGGTGTTCGGTGATCCTCTCTCCTTCCAAATCTTGTTCAAATAATCGATAGTCATTTTATTGACATCTTCGGGTTGCATATCGGGAACGATTCGAATTGAGAATTTACCGATGACCTGCAAAAAAACTAGTGTTCTTCTTTACAATAAGAATCTAAGATGTTTGAGAAAATATCAGCTTGTGAAGTTTTACGTTCGAAATATATATAAGACTAGAAAAGTTCTTCTATCTATTCATAACCTTTACTATATTCATTATATTTGAGTGGCTTTTAACGCAATCAGACTTTCGAGCTACAATTTTAACAAGTTATTGAAGCTTGCGAACCCATTGAATTTGATTTTGATTTTTTTATTATTATTTTAATCTGCTTTAAATATAACTTATGGGCTGAATAATTTTAATTTTTCATTCAAAATATTTTTCCTAAAGAAAGTTTTTTTTTTAAATTATTTTTCCTGTTTTTATGCTTATTACCTTGCTTGGAATAACTGTCTTCTCTCCCGGTCCATAGAAAGCTCCCTCTATTCCATGAAAAGCCAATGACGGTTCACGCCAACGTCTCAACAAAAGCGTCTTCTTATCTTCGGTGGGTAGTTGTTTGGCTCCAACACTGTCGCGGAATTCGGCGACATCGAACTCGATATCATCGTACCCTTTCTCCTCCGCTGCTGAGAGAGCAGCAACTTGCGAGTAGATTCCTAGAACCAAACAACTATGTATTTATGTCACGTGAGAAGGGAGAAAGACTTTGATTTTTTGGTCTGTTATCAGAAATATGATTGATAAGAAAAATTATGTAATATTTACCTGGAATTTTGATACGATTGTCAACGGTGGTTAATTGAGCCATCACATAGATCAAGTCTTGGAGTGGTTCATGAACAACGCCACCGAAAACACCTGAATGAAGATCTTGCTTGATTCCGGTAACTTCAACGAAGAACGAGCAGATTCCTCTGAAAATCAAAAAACTGCTCAATTGTGTTTTAAATTTTATCTCACCTAAGTCCATAGGTCAAACATGGTTTTTTGGTTCCAAGCCAGTAACTGTCAGAGATGCAAACAAAATCAGTTCCAGCTAGGAAACCATCTTTCTCGCGGATCAAAAGTTGCTCCAATCCGACTGAGCCAGACTCTTCCATTGCTTCAAAGCAGAACTTGATGTTAACCGGAAGTGTGATATTGTTTTTCTGGGCGGCGCGGATCGCGTGCAACCAGCAAAGAACTGGACCTTTATCATCTGAAGAGCCACGTCCGAAAAGTTTACCATCCTTTTCTACTAACTCGAATGGTTCGGTATCCCAACCATCAGACTTCGCGGCAGGTTGAACATCCAAATGTCCGTAAACAAGAAGAGTCTTCTTGGCTGAATCGGTTCCGAGTTGACCGAGAAGGACTGGTGGAAGTGGAACGGTCTTTCCTTCGAGTTCTTGAGTTCCCAAATCAGCCAACTTGCAAGAAGCTCCAATCGATTCGAGATGCTTTTTCATCCAATGAACCATTCGAATTGTCTCATCTCGTTTTGATGGATCTCCGGAGACACTTTGAATCGCTACCGCTTCTTTCAGCAACTCCTTGAGATTTTCATAATCCGCGTCTATTTGACTGAAAGAATTGCGTATTTAAATTTCAATGAAAAAGATTTCTATATGAATAAAATTTTTTTACCTGAACACATTTTTCAAATCAACCGTCATGTTTGATGCCTGGAATAAATAGATACTGATAACAATTCAAGCAACTGAAGCAAAAACAAATATGATAAGAAAATTGTCGTGTTTCGAGTGGGAGGAGAGAAATTGCAAAAGACACTGACTTTCGAATCTAATGTTGAGTTTGAAAAGTAAAGAACTAACAAAAACAAAAACTGTTTTTCATCCGAGAGAACTCCAAAATTCAAATTTCTTCTTCTATGGCCTAGAATCCGACAGTTGTGTACTTCAAGCGGATAATTTCGCAATTTTCTTTATTTTCAGAAGCTGCCGTATTATCTGAAGAGAATCTATTTATGGGTGCTCTTCTTGCGATCCCCTGCGTCGCAGGGTCTGTAGCATGCTGTTTCGGCAGTGCTGCATGCTCATTTTGTTGCTCAATGTGCCCGAGTACCAGAAACTCGACAACAACAAGAATCATGTATGCAACAATGTTATTTGTTATGACATTCATCGCCTGTCTCATGCTTACACCTGGAATCCAGAAAAAACTGGTGGAGGTAAGAGCTATTCCACAAATAATATTCTCATATCAAAAATTTGAAAAAAAAACTTATTTCAGAATCAATGGTTCTGTGAAGGCCTCAACGACTACGCCGGAATAAACTGTGACCATGCAGTCGGATATCAAGCAGTTTATCGTGTTTGTGGTGCAACTACATCCTTTTTCCTGATTCTAATGTGCTTCATGTTTGGTGTGAATTCGTCGAAAGACGCGAGATCCTCGGTGCAAAACGGTTTCTGGTTCTTCAAATATCTCGGATTGGCAGCATTGGTTGTTGGTTTTTTCATAATGCGCAGTGAAAGTCTCTCAACTCGTAAGTTCAATAAATTTCAGAATCTTTTTTTGGGTAAAGAACAAATATTTCAGCGTTAATGTGGATCGGCATGCTTGGCGCATTTTTCTTCATTCTAATCCAACTCATCCTAATCGTCGATTTCGCTCATGGCCTCGCTGAAAATTGGGTCTCACAGTGAGTTTTTCAATAAAACTAGGGTTTTTCTAAATGTGTACTTTTGCAGATACGAAGACTCCGATTCTCGCCTCTGCTACGCTGGACTCATTCTCACTACTTTTGGTGGTTTCCTTCTTTGTATCATCGCTTCAGCATTCGTCTTCATAAATTATGCGACTGGTGATGGATGTGGTTATCTTCCAAAGTTCTTCTTAATTTTCAACGTTATTCTTTGCATTGCGCTGAGTGTTTTGTCAGTAATGCCATTTGTTCAAGAAAGAATGCCAAAATCCGGTCTTCTACAAGCCGTTGTCATCAGCGCCTATGTTATCTATCTCACATGGTCAGCACTTGTCAATAATCCGAGTAAGTTTCTTTTCTTGGTACCGAACAGCTCCCTGAAATACTCGCTAAAAAATTCAATTTTAGATGAAAAATGCAATGGCGGCGGATTAAACGTGACAACTGAAGTTACAACTACAACCCCAACTGACCGAAATACAACTGAATTCGGCACTCCATTCCCAGCACATGCTTTAGTGTCCCTTGTTATTTGGCTCATTTGTCTGGTTTACGCATCAATCCGCAACTCATCAAATACTTCGTTGGGAAAAATCACCGGAGAGGGAAATGAGGAGAATATACAACTCAGTGAGTTTTTTTTCTAGAAAATTCACCCACAACTTAAGACCAATATTTTGAGACTTCGATTACATACAAGAGTGAAAAAAAAAATTAAAAAGGTATAAACCCCCTGTCTTAATAGCACAAAAAATTTCTTAAACCCTTTGTGATTTTCGCAAAATTTTAATGAAATTAAATCAAAAAATTTACAGCTTCATAGAAAAAATGTAAACTTGAACTCGAGAATCCAGCGATTTATAAATGACTATTTTTCAATGTTCGCTGTTGTAGTAAAAACAAAAACTACATTTCTAAAATTCCAGTAACAAAACCTTTCCATCAAACTTTTAAAGTGTACTTTCTTTTTCTCATATTCGAATCCGATTTAAAGAACTTTTTTCATACAGTTGCTTCAAAAATTAGTCTCATATTATTAAAAACCAAAATTATATATTTTCGTTCACGAAAATTCGCTGGTCGATCTATAGTAGTTCGAAAAAGTTCTACTTTATAAAGTGACCATTTTCGAAAAACTTTTTTTCAAGAAATTTCTCAACCAAAATATCTAACACTGTCTTTTTTCCAGATGACATGGAAAAAGGAACAAAATCATGGGATAATGAAGAAGACGCCGTTGCCTATTCGTACAGTTTCTTCCACTTTATGTTCGCCCTCGCCTCACTCTACGTAATGATGACACTGACCAATTGGTATAAGTAAGTTTCACTCTTTCCTACTTCAAACTCCAACAAATTCTCACTTTCAGGCCCGAAAATGATTTCTCTCATCTCAACTCAAACTGGGCCTCAGTTTGGGTCAAAATAATCTCATCCTGGTTTTGCGTTGCGCTTTATTGCTGGACCCTCGTCGCTCCCGCTCTTTTCCCCGATCGCGAGTTTTAAATGTACAAATTTTCCTGAACTTCTCATCTTGTTGAATCTCACCAAAATTACTGCATGCATAAATAAATAATCAATTTATTGTATTTATATTAGACTAGATTTATTTTATATTATCATGGTGTAGGCATCCCGTATTGTGTATCAAGAATCCAAATGAACGTGGCAAGACCGGTGAAATAAGCAGTCCACAAGTTAAATCGTTGGATGGTTTTTGGATAGTTGCCTGAAATGAGAAAGATACTTGATAAAGTTTTTGGAGAAAGCTTACCAATCTCGTGGATCAGTGGAAGTCCTTGTGCATTACAAATTGCATGCGTTATAATAGGGACAAGCGCATGTCGGGTAGTCAGATGGAGATATGTGGCAAAGGCACCGAATGCGTAGGTGTATCCGAATTGGAAAACTGGAAAGAATACATTATTGTGAAACTGGTCAGACATGAAATATATTTTTTTTTACTTAGTAAAATTAAGAGACTTTCAATAAAATATGTGCCCGGTCTCGAGACGATTAGAGGTCAAACTTATGATCGGTTTTTTTTTTAAATTTTATATAATAGTGGTACATTAGGATTTGGAAAATGTCTGAACTAGTTTGAGGTATTAAGAATTATGGAAAAACGAAAATTAATTGTTTTTCATGTGTTACTGCTCAAGTTTGCTCTCAGAATAAAACTTTTCCAAATTCGAAACCTCCGAACCCTGATATTACTCACATCTCCGCATAATCGAATGTGCCAGTGAATGTCCTCTCCTCTGATCATCAAAAATATGATGAAGATGTGAAGCGGCAAATGGTAGTGGTGCACAAATAACCGTCCATTTGAAGCCAAGACAATAATACATTAGCGCAGCTGAGCAACTCCGGAACGCTATTTCTTCGGTGATTGGTCCAACAATGACATCTCTGATCCATGTCAGACTTCTTAAACAATTCCTCCATTCGTAGTAATCTGGACAGAAAATGTTGAATGTATAAAGTATAATTTGAAATTACCGATATAGTGCCATAGTGTATGATCGATGTACATCATGGCAAACTGTCCCAAATACAATGAGCCCATCAGAATACACGGGAAATATACGGCTGCTCCAATCTGATCTAACCGAAATCCCATATCTTTTAGTGGTTCATCGGTGTAAGTCGACAAATATTGATATGCTAGAGTGATTGTAAAAACATTTGTCAGAAATGCACCTATGAATCTGGAAAAATGTCAATTATTTTCGAAATCAGGAGAAATAAAATACCTCTTTTTGATAGATTTGCGATCATCTCGATCAGTTCCATTATAGTCGAAAATGTTGACAAGTGCTACATAGGAAAATGGTAAAAGAACCGAGATCAATAGTGTTGAAGCGTTTGAACCTGTAGCGTCTACTGTAATTCGGATTGTCTATGACGAAAAGGATCATATCTGATTCAGAGTGAGTCCTGGGCACAGTGTAATTTGGGGTTTGAAAAATTTCACAGTGTAAAATAGAGAAAAATTCGAATTTTTATCTTTAAAAAGGAAATCCCAGAGTGTAATTTTGGAAAATGAGTGTCAAAAAAATGTTTCCCTCTCATTTCACAGTGTATTTTTTCTACTCGAAAGCCACAGTGTATTTTCAAAATAGGCACCTACACGGATCTGAATGCGGTATGAAAAGGATTCCGCATAAAATTATGGAAATTATTTTCGAGGTGATTTTTTGTTTGTTTATAAATATATAGAGATTTTGTTTATTTTCAAAGTTTTCGAAGCAAAAATATTTCTGTTTATGAAACCAGATTTTCGAAATTTATTTGAGAACCAAATTTCTTTTTTCAGACGATCTAAAACGAATATTTGCACGATTTGTGCTGGTTTTTTTCAATAGGTTGGTCTGTTTTTTAATTTCAAGTATCACATATTCAGTAAACGTGTAATTTTGATAATGGATTTCAAAATGTCTTTTGGCATGTGGATCAGGCTTTTGCAAATCAAAATGTCGATACTTTTCGGAACCCATGAACCCATGCGAAATTGACGAATATTCTCAACTAAAGAAATTTGAATAGTTAGACATAAACTTTGATGGTCGTCGAAAGTTTATAGGTTAGGAAATGCGTCACATCTTTCATAAGTCGTTGATTTCCAGGACGTATCATTTTTCAATTGAATTATTTTACTGTTTCAGAGCCGAACTGTCTATAACGTAGGAGGATTTAGACAATTAATGTTATAACTACTTTTGAAAAGGAATTCATAATCATGAATTTGATAACCACCATTTTACCAATTTTTAAGGACGAATTTGAAATTGAAGAACTAGGGAAATGCATATTGTTCAAAATTGAATCGCTACCAGCGGTTACTCTAGTTTCAAATGTCAGCACTAAATATTTCCAGAACAACACTTTTTGATATGAAGATAACAATGTCCTTTGGTTTCTCTGACTCGTAGAGTCCGATTCTGATATCAAAATACGCTGAAATTACATTTCAGTCCGAGAAAATGTCGCATTATCAATAGAGGACGTGGTACCGATTGGTGATTTTAGTGTAAGATGTAAACAGAAAATATCAGAAAAGCTTTAGAGTTGACTTTCAGATTTCTAGTTATTTTTCGATATATCGTAAATTCTTCAGTCATATTGACAAATTTATAGTCTGTTGCTAATAATGGCTTGGTTTTTTTATTGACGGATTTTCAGAATCAATTATCTCGTGTCGAAAAATCGTAGTTTTTTTTTCGATTAAGCCGAGACTCGGCGGCTGCCGAGTATCTATTTTTAGGTCTCTAAGTATGAACAACAGCTTTTAGAAAATCGATTTTACTTGTCCAGGTGTTTTTCGAAGATTTTCAATGACTTTTTCTAATTTTACTGTTCTTTGACTTTCCAAATTGATTGTCAAAAACAAAATAAAAACTCACCCATATTGATCATAAAACCCTAATAAACTCGTATGCGCAGTTGACTAAAACAAAACGAAAAATAATATAAGCCGATAGGAAATTATACCCTTCAAATTCGAATCCTGCAAAACATGTGATTAGAGCGCACATTCTCCATTCCAAAATATATGCATTGCGAAATTCAAACGAATAATTTTCTATGAAACAACTGAATTTCGAGGTAAATTTCATATTTATCAGACAAAATGTACATACAACAAGAAAAGATCGGGGAAACCCGTATAACTGAAACATACATATACATATGGGGAAACACATGAGCAAAAAACATACACGAAAATGGGAGACAACATAAATTCAAATTTGAAAATAGAAATATTTGTGCATTCTGTAGTGGCTCTTATCCTGAGTTTTCGTTTCTTTGCTGAGTTGGTTGACTGATTTTGTTAGGTTCTGTTATGCAATACATCTCTTGTCTGAAATATGACATTTTTTGAAAAAAAAAAGATTGAAAAAGATATTTACCTAAGATCATATGGCAGTAAGGTTTCGAATCCTTGATACATTTTTTGAGCAGCATTTGGATTTACATTTTGTACAACATTGAGCATTGCCAATTGTTTCAACGATGGTGCTGGAAAAAATGAAATTATCAGATTTCTGTGATCTTCAAGAAGATATATTATTAAAAATCGTTTTCAATTTTTTCGTAGGCGATTTGGAGCTTTTAGTTTTAAATAAAGCAGAAAACTTGGGTCATTCTACTTCGAACCACAGGAAAAATATGCCTTTCTTTTCTAAAAATTACTTCAAATTTTCGCGAATTCAATTCAAGCAAAGGTTATATAAGTATGAAAAAGCTTGGCTTTCCCGTGAAAATTGAAGATAGAGTTTCCCAACAAGAAAAATCTTGATTTAGCAGTTTAAAAAAAAACTTACAGTAATCTAAAACATGTAAATCGGATAAATCAGCGAGTCCGCTAGTCGAAATGTGTGGTATGATTCCGCCGGTTCCAGGACAAACAGACGGATTTGGCATAGTGCCACCAAACAAAAAGACACGATCACCAACAACAACTGTACAATGTCTTCGTCGAGCGCTCGGATAACCTCCGTGAACTCCGACAATCGTCCAAGTCATCGTGGCCGGATCGAAACGATACAACTCGTTGTAGTGCACATTTTGCGAGCCAAGATAACCACCGAACATATACATTTGACTGTTGTGGACCCATGCTGAATGGCTTCTTCTTCCACCCGGTGCAGCGCCGTGAACTTTTGGTTGGCTCCATTCACCAGTTTTCAAGTCCAGCATCATTAGTTTATCATCATAGATATCGTTAGTAGAGTGGAACTGGAAAAAGAACTCATTATTTTTGTTCACAAAAGATTTGTGTCGAAAATTTTGGCGCACTATGGTTATGGCACAAAGAATGATTTCGAGTTAGGATAACACAAGGACAAACTCAGGTGTTAATATTAGTCAAACAATATAACTTAGACATGCTCGATCATTTTGTACTTTCACCATTATACCACCATTTGACACACCACTCATGCGATACTTTTCTGAATCAGTGAGGGCGGGAAGTAGGGGAACATAAAAAACGAAACACATTCACTGCACACATACCATGTGCTCGTCACCGACCTGACCACTTTGGTCACTTCTGCCGCCGAACACGTACATCTTCTTGTCGATGGCGACCGCCGTGTGGAAATCGCGCCACATTGGTGGAGGGTTCTGTAAAAGTAATTTTTGGACAATAAATTCACTCGTCGAATCTTACAAATGTGTAGAGTTCACACCAATGACCAGTACTGAAGTCGAAAACATATGTTTCTTGACTGAATCTCTGCAGTTCCTCTTCAAAACCGCCGAAAACAATCATTTTGTCTCTAACCATTACTGCGGTGTGACCATCGCGAGCCGGTGGAACGAAACCGAAAACTTCGAGCTTGCGCCATCTGAGGGTAACTGTAAAATTATATTTTTACTTATTTTACGGGTTGCAAAACAGAAAATCGGATAATTTTAACACTATATTACTGTTTTTTTCATCATTTTCATTTTGGCCTATTTCAGTCGTCCCTTTCAAAACGATAGTTTTTCCGCTCCCTACAGTTTCAAAACTTCAAACAAAAAGTTTTAATCAAAGTTGGTTTTTTCAACAAATTAATCATGATGTCTAACCGTCCAATGTGATAACATTTTTCAACCAAAAAAAATCAAACAACACTGATCTTTGGTTTCAAAAAAAAAGTGTATCTCACCTGGATCAAATTCATGCACAAAATTACTGGCGCCATATTCATCGTTGCGCCCTCCCCACAAATACGCTTTTCCATTGAACGCAACTACTGTATGACCGTATCTTTGATAGGGGACATGATTTTTCAGGAGTGATGCTGCACTGTTTTCTCGTCTCACAACTTCCTGGAATGATGTATTGTTTGTAATGTTTCAGATTGAAAATCAAGCTTACTATTAATTCTTCATCTGACATTTCATCGCGAGTTGGGTTCGAGTGTTTGACACGTGACCAACGATATGTTGCTGAAAAAATGAACTGTGTAAAATAGCAAAAAACCAAAGAAAAAATTCTTGAAAGTACTCGGGGAATGATCTAAGTACTTGAGTTGTTTTGGGTTGAGTCATGAATATCAGTTTTACTTGTTTTGTAGCAACATTCTACTAAAATATGGTACAAATACAAATCGACGAATTTTATTGGGGAAAAATGTTTTCCGAATTTCAAAAATTGCATTGTGTCAGACTAGTTTCAGTCGTTTGAGATAAAATTTCAAGGAAAACTTCTAAAATTCTATGACTGCATTTATGAAATTGACCCGAATTTCAATGAAAAATATTGATCCGATAAAAATTTCTGAGTGGATCTCCAAATAATATTGAAAAATTGCGATAAAATTCTTTTTAAAAAACTGACTAGTATCTAACGCATGAATATCAATCCATTGTCTTTGATCTTGTCCATCTCCGCTACAATATCCGCCAAAAGAGAAAATCTGGGAATTTATAAGAACTGCAGCATGATTCACTCGTCGTGGACCACCTTCAAGATGTACTGTCCATCGTGCCATAGTTGTTTGCTGCTGAAATCGAAGAAAGAATTGATAAAAAAAGAAAAAAAATTTCAAAAGCACTTTTAAATAGAGATGAAATGATGATAAGTTGATAAGTTGATTTGTACTTTAACTACAAAACCTACATATTGTAACAACATCAATTTTTGGCAGAAACAAATATAAAAATGAAAAAAGGACGCGCACATCATTAAAAAATGTCCATAATGAGCATTGTGAATCAAAATAATACGAACGAAAAAAATATGAAGACGCCATTAAATACTAGGCGGGGTAAAAAAGATCTTTGCTTCTGGGAACATACATACATATAGTACTTGAACAATATATGACTTTGTAAGAGGGAATGTGCACCGAATAATAAAACAGGAAAGATTATTTGCTCTCAACAACAAAAAACCTTCTTCTCAACAATCGAATTAAATGAGCAAATAACTTTGACGGTAGAAATATTAATTGATGGATGAACTATTGACATTGGAGGCTGTTTTCGAGAGCAGCAAAAAAAAAGATCTCGATTATTTTTGATCTCTTGGGGTATTGGGGATGAAAACTTTTACACGTGCTCTTGGAAACACAAATATGAGTCATATTTCTCGTATGTATACTCTCTATAGACTTCACAAACTTTCTCAGTTTCAATATTTATACTATTATATGTTCCTCTGGAAAATCAGAAATATTGCGATGCGGCTCTGGAGACAAAGAATAATAAATTTTCTTCTTCATCAAAAGTGCAAATTTTTCCTATTCTTCTTTATTTCTTGAGGCACACATTTTTACCGAAAGTTTGGCTAAAATTTCAGGAACCTAATTGGTATTCCAAATAAACTTTCACGGAAAAGCTAAATTTAAAAAAAAAATGAACTTGGATTTCGAAAAAATAGGTACACAATTCTGTCTAGCGGCCTAGACCAAATTTCATCGTTGATGTACTAATTGAAAAGTACTTCTAGTCCGATGTCATTCAATTTAAAAAGAGTAATATTCAAATTGTTCAAGAATCGGTATGTCTGTAAATTTAGAAACTTTGAGATATAGAAAAAGATGAAAAATAATAAGAATAAAGCTGACTTTTGCATTCAATTTCAAGCAAAAAGACAGATTTTCTTTTTTATCACAGCTTTCATGTGCAGACAGGGTATTAACAAAATCCTGTGAGGATTTACTTAATGTACCGAAAAACATTTACAATTTTCATGGTTTTCTAGTCTGAAATCTCGTTGAAAATCTATCGAGAGAATCAGCAAAAAAACATGAAATCAAAAAACACTAGTACTTTTTTATGACATTACACATTATAAAATAGTACACAACCATACATTTATTAATTACTTCTTTTCCTCTTCTCATCCACTATTCATCTCAGCAACGAAAAAAAACCACTAAAGTAACTGAATTTTCAACAACTACCACCGAAACAAGGCAAAAAACAGCGACAAGGTCATTACCTATTTTGGCATGTTCTTTTTTTTCTCGCAAAAAGCCTCTCCGGGGACTGCGCGTGTTCCTGCTAATGGATTTTGAAACGAGAAAAAACGAAAAGAGAAAAACGAGGTAAATATTGCAAAGATTAAAAAAGTGTTTTTTTCTCGTTTTCCATAGAGGCTCAAGAGACGCCGACGACAAACATGTACATAATTTTTGTCATGATGAATGAAGACTTCTTGAAGGACGAAAACCCAAAAAGTTGAATATAATTTATGTGTATTCTAGTTTTTATCGATTTTGTAAACATTTAATAAAGTGCTAAAACATATGACGATATTCTGAACAGGCGACAAGCGTTTTAGAATATTTGTTCTACAATACGGCCTAGTTCTGTTGAGGTGCAAATTGCACAAATGTGCCTCCATGGTTAACGGGAACCTTTTAACAGATCCTAACAGAGAATAACAATTTGGAGAACATGAAATAAGGGGAATCTGGATTTTTTCGAACTTTTGAAAAACCATTTATTAAGATCTTTTCAGGGTCTTTCATTCCTTACCTTCTATTCTCATTTCACATTGAGAAACAGGTGAAATTTGAGTTTAGAAAGGGCGATCTTCTCGAATTACTTTAGTTCAACGATGTAAAAATTGGTGAAAGAAAATCGAGATCATTGAACTGAACGTGAAGGTTTTGGTTTGGAACTGCTTAGCAGTTAACTTCAGATCAGTGCATTATCCGGAACAAACTCAGCCAGAATCAGAAATGAATCTTAAGTTCAAATTTTTCTCCTGTTAAATTTCGAATTCACGTCAGATTCATTTTATGCTTTCCTGTTCAATTCAAAGTTCCAATGTGAAATACAACATAAACAACCAACCGAATCCTCTCAGCAGTACAATATCCTCAAACCAAAGTCCTACTTGACATTGAAAAATCTTGTCTCTCAAAAAAAAAGACTAAAGGTCTCCTAGCAGAACAAAAACATGAGCACGGAAGACAAAAAACAAATACGATAAAGTAATAATAATAGTAGTAAGTAGTAAAATAGCAAAAAGAATTTTTTTTTTCAAAAAAAAGATCGCAACTAATAACAATTTGTCGCGTGACTAAACATTTTCAGTCATTTTTGTGTTATGGGAGGAGAAGGGGGAGGGGGTCGATGAGAACAATAGAAAACTATCACTTTTCAAATAGAATAATCAAAGCGAGGTTCATTTTCTGACCTTTCTTGACTTACACGACCCTTTCAAGGTCATTTTTGTATGCGGTTCGGTTTCGAAGGTGAGAGAATGGCTTATTGGCAGATGGAGAAAAGCCAGGTGGTTGAAATTTACGATGATTCATCGTATTGCTAACTTTTAGAAGCACAGAAAAAACCAAATTTTGAAGATCTCTAATGTTTTTGAAAAATTGAACACAGAGATTGTGCTAGGGAAGATACTCCACAAAAATTGACAGAGTCAAAACTATGATTTACATCATTTTTCGGAAAAAATGTATTGAAGAAAAAAAACATTTCGAAAAAAAACCTTTTCCGAGCTACAGTATTCTAGTAATTCGCTGCGAGATATTTTCGGAAAACTCCACGCACCTTGTAAAAACAATATTTTACAACGAAAAACAGAAAATGTTGTGGCCTAGACTAAACATCGACGAAAGAAGAAAACGGCCTAAAAGAGAATTAAAGAAAAATCAAAAAATTAATTTTGATCTATCAACGAAAACTTTAAAAATTTAGAAACTTAACAACTTTTGAAACACGTTTTTAAAAACAATATTTGAAGTTCTTTCATTTACGAAATCGTCAGATCGAGTCTATTCAAAAAAAAAAAAAATCAGTGAACCCATTAAAAGCCAATGAAAATCAATTCGCCCATTTTCGACCTTCAACAACAATAAATATTATATACTTGTCACCGAAAAAAAAGGTCAGAGAATGACTTTGCCAAACATTGTTCGTAGTTCTTTTTCAGTTGTCTGAGTGAACTTCAGAATTGTATTTTTCATGAATTGTTGTTGCTTGTGGCCCGATGAATTTCATAATAGAAAAGTTAATCAAATAAGCTAACACAGCTAAAAGCAGAATATAATGCGATGTTCAAAGCTGAAAAAAAAAACCGAAAAATCAGCGAAAAAAAACGTTCAAAGCACTCTCTCTGTTTCACACACTATTTCGTTCAATCGCGTCGAGACCTCGTACAGTACTCTCGAGAGAGTGTGTGGAACAGAGAGAATAGGGCGGAAGCTTTGAACGTTTTTTTTCGCTGATTTTTCGGTTTTTTTTCAGCTTTGGACATCGCATAAGATTATAGGCTCCGATGAAATTTTTATTTAGCTACAGGGCATAGAGCCTTTACTCTCAGAGTGAACATGGAAACCTTGTTATATTTTTATTTATTGAAAAAAAATATTATTGAATGGAGAAAATAGAGATCAATAATCTCTAGAAATTTTGATTCGATTTTCAAAATTCAAACCTCACGTAAATTTTGAACGTAGGAATCTAATATGATCTTGTTACACATGAAAAGCCATGAGTTTTGAAGTTTGTTGTCCATTCAAAATTCGGAGAGAACTTTTTCGGAAACTTTATTAATGACTAATTTTTCAGGAAAAATAAAAAACGAGCATCATTGTGTCTCATTATGAAAATTGTTCGGATCAAGAATGTTGTGAAATTTTTGCGAAATTGAACTAAACCTTACAAATTTCTAAATTTTACATCTAAAAATTCTTTAATTGGATTATACTAATCCGAAGATGCTCTTCAATTCAAGGACGTCTCGATTTTGTTGAAAAATAAAATTAGAAAGTATTTGATGACATTGTAATTTGAAGCGAAAAAACAAAAATATTTTCAATATCATCTTCGATACGAATCTTGTATACTGAATTCCCCAAGAAACCTATCGTAAATTCGTAAAAAAAAAAGAAAGAACAATAGTAGTACTGATCAAAAAACGCAACAAAAACATGAATCACAATAGCCGTCGTCCGGCGCTGAAAGCGAAAAAAACAACAACAAAAACAGCAAAAAAGCAGAGAGAAAGGACGAGAGGAAGCGACGGAAATATATATTATGCATTCAAATAAACAAGGCTTGACACTAATCGAATTCGCCTTTTTTTCAAGTCACATTTCTTTTTTTGCAATTAACAACGTGCACGACCCTACTAAAGGTGAAAACGATAAAAGCTAAAAATAAGTATGAATACAACTGTGTTGAAAAGTAATATTTGAAAGCAGTAAAAAGAGGAGGGAAGAGTGAAAGGATCGAATGGGGGGGGGGTTTAAACAAACTGGAATTTGTAAAGTGGTTATACTTAAACGGGCCGTTGTCGACCTTTTATACGGAAATGAAGATGAAATACATTTGCATTCCGGTACGGAATGGAGCAAGCAACAGCCACGTGCTGTTGTTAGTTAGCTACAGTGTTCAAAGTTTATGTTCACTGATAAGATGAAAATGTGACAGATTGTGGTTTGAATGTAGTCTTTCTTTACTTTTTTTTTATCATTTTTGGTTTTGTTGATAATGGTACAAAGTGTTATGAATAATACTTGTTGGCACGTTGAAACGTGACAAACAAATTCTGGTTTAAAACATGGACGACCAGACATATAACTAAAATTATACGATGTCCGAAAACGTAAAAATTTCACCATGCTGGTGAATATCACTTAAAACTACTGACTTGTGAGACAAATGAAAACTCCGTGAGCCACAAAGGTTGAGCACCGGAAGAAGATCTTGGTTTTTCTCGAGTAAACTTACATAGCTCTGGAGTAAAACTGGTGCTTTCCTGATTGTTCTCCTACAAAAAAAATCAAGAGAAAATTGAGAAGCTCAATTTTTCTTACACTAGCAGTTGCGAAGCAGTGGAAAAACAACAAGCGGTAAATATGGAAGTTCTGAAAATCGACTGGTTTGTAACAGGATGTTTTAAAATGTGGAACTTTTACAGTTGAACAAAAATTCATATAGTCATTGGTAAGATTATGAAAAAAATTCAAATTTTCTGTAATTTTCAAATAAAAATTGGCTGGAAATTTCTCCAAGAGTTAAGAACAAAATTCGGAATTGAAGTTTCCACTTTAAAAAAAACCAGAAAAAATGCAGCAACAACAACAACAACAACAACAACAACAACAAAAACAAATCAAGTACGGTCTCGCGGTAACGAAATTGAATTAGTATCGCCAATCAGATCAACAAGTACTAACTTTTACTAACTACTTTTTTCAGTCAGATTACCATCTTTGCCTTACACACTTTTTTGAGATAAAAATCTAATCAGGCCTGCCTTTCACAGGAGGAAGATTCAAGAAGGCATAAAAAAGGGAGGGATGATTAAAAAATTTGAAACATAAATAAAAAGGGAAATTGTTGATGTGTTGTGGCGGGGTGTGTAAAGTAGTTTAAGAAGAACAATGGGCTGAAACGAGAATTCGAGAAAAATGAAGGTCGAGAATGATGTTTCTGCTTGTTACTACTTTATTAAATAAACACATTGTCATTTTTTAAAAGTGGAACGGCCTGAAAACGAGATTTGGGAGATGATACTTTTAAATTTAGCGAAAAACAGTTTTTTTTTTCAAGAAGAAAAGGAACTTCCCCGAATTTTGACATGTTTTTTGGTTCAAGAAATCAAATATATACTTTTTTCTTTCTCTTTCTCATCAAACGTTTTGTGTTGAAAACAGCTGTTTGTGTGACGCAAAACAAAAACTTTTTTTGATAACGAGCACTTTTCTTATATCATCACAAAATACTTTGCCCTATAACTTGTTGTTCTTGTCTAAGAAATTAAACAAAAAACTCACGATTCGAGTTCGAAAAAAGTGAAAAACAAGGAAAAAAGTGATTTGACTTTCAAAAAACAAAAAACAACGAAAAGAAAATTAAAAATTCGAAATTCGAAATTCGAAATTATTCCATAGAGCATACTTGCAACATGCGGTAAATTTCAAATTTTGAAAATGATTATTAATTTTTTACTCAAATTTCGAGATCCCTAAAATTTAAATCACATATTCCAGTACCATCTGTCTTTTCGCGGCAACATAAAAATGTATTTCAAGTGGCCAACCATAACACCTGCAAAGGATTAGCATTTAATGTATTTTTACATAAATTCGAGAGGATGACGCAACTAGGCAGCGATGCAAAACACATTTGAAGAACTGTGTACTTTTTTCGTTGAAATAAAGTACCCAACAATCCCAATAGTTCTTTTACGTCACAAGTTACCAAATTGTAGGTAGTTTTGAATTCCTTTTCTGATCTTTTTCAAATACGTAAACAAAATATAATTTCTGTTTTGACATGTTTTTCATTAGAATTCACAAGAATGCATTTTCGAAGTAAGAGGAAGTACTACACATATATAAAATAAAAAATATTGTTCCTTCTTCATTAAAAAAATCAAATGATCTCCTTTGAAGATGTGTTCTCCTTATTACACTCGATAATGGCCAGCGTCGGGATGTTTTTCAACCTGTTGCTCATCTACCTGGCTCTGTTCCAAACTCCAAAAGTTATCCGAACCTATGCAACATTGATCATCAATTTCGCATTCACCGATTTCTGCTCCTGCTTTTTCGACTTCTTCGTTCAACAGCGACTCATACCCGCGGGCAAGACACTTGCATATATTTCAAGTGGAGTTTGCAAATACTTCGGACCAGTAACTTGTTACGTGGGGTACAGTCTGATGCTTCACGCGTTAGCTCACTCTCTTTGGTCCCTACTCCTCTCCTTCTCCTATCGATATTACATATTGCTTCATCCTGCACCAAAAAGATCCACTGTCCTAATCACCATTGGCGTCATCTATCTTCCTTCTTTGTTCCAATGCATCTCATTTCTATGGGCTCAAGACGATCCAGCAGAAATTGTTGATATATTACACCGAAAGTTTCCTGATTATGATTTGGATGGGCATGTTGTCACTGGGACAAAGGATATTCTGTGCTTCAGTGCGTTGTTCACTATTCTCCATATGACAATGCATGTTACACCGGTTTATGCGTGTATTCTAATTTTGAGAAAGAAAATAATCAACCGGTTATCATTCCGGGGTGTCAATGTCACGAAAGGGACCAAGGATCTCCATGCTCAGCTCTTGATGGTAAGTTAGAATCTAGATGAATGCTGGGTCACATCTGAATACACACTAATTTTTCAGGCACTCACCTACCAAGCTATCATCCCAGGCTTCTACATGTTCAGCATAGCATCGTATGCCTTCGGCCAACTCGGGAATTACCACCACCCTGCTCTCGAATACTTTACATTCTCCTCATTTCTTTTTATCCCCCTACTATCTCCTTTGGCATCCTTTATTTTCGTAACTCCCTATCGTCACTTCATCATCAAAACATTCTACAAATTGATCAAAGTCGACGCTAAAGATATTTCAGTTTCTCCCAATTACACTGTCGATACAAGTCATTTGGATGTGATTGCGTAATTTAGAATTTAGATATTTCTTAGTGATTCATAGAGTCGCGAATGGTACATAATAAAAAAATTGTTTTATAGAAAAAATTATTTTTGAGAAACGTAACTAGAAGAGTTGGGCGGAAGTCATTTTTTGAAAAGTCGGAAGTCGGAAGTCTGAATTAGGATTTCCATTCGCGGAAGTCGGAATTCGGAAGTCGGAATTAAGTTTTTCACTTCCGGAAGTCGGAAGTCAGAAGTCGGAAGCTCTAAAACGTGCGGAAGTTGGAAGTCGGAATTCGGAAGTCGGAAGTCGGGAGTGCTTTTGGTGTTTATTTTTCCGTCCGAAACACATTTTCGTTTGTAAAAATTAGAGAAACTGAACAAAAATTGAGAAAAAAAATACGGAAAACTGATTTTGCGATGGAAAAATAGTGTTTTTTTACTATTAGATGAGCCGACATCCGATCATTGGACTGAACATAAAAAGTCGGANGAGAAAAAAAATACGGAAAACTGATTTTGCGATGGAAAAATAGTGTTTTTTTACTATTAGATGAGCCGACATCCGATCATTGGACTGAACATAAAAAGTCGGAAGTCGGAAGTCGGAATTAGAATTTCCATTCGCGGAAGTCGGAAGTCGGAATTCCGCCCAACTCTGGTAACTAGCCCTGAATGAGAAATGGGTTCATTAACAGAAAGTGAACAAAGTTTGACCTTTTTGTAAATGAGACTTGAGAAATTCAATGCTCCCTGGATTATCTTATTTTTTGAAGAATTGCCTATTAAACCATACATTCCAATTAAGTAATTTTTCAAGCTTTTCTGGGTTTCAGATTTCAGTTCTTCGTTGTTTCAGATTCAATCGATAAAATTTGTTGTCGTTTATTGCAGCACTTTGACTTGACTTGGACTGACGAATGAACCTGTCTCATTAACGAACCAGGTGTTTTACCTATGTTGACCTAACTCTGGCTGGTAGTGAAAACTAACCCTGAACTTGGAACTTGGCCTGGACTTTAAATTCATTATGTAGTATATTTTTACTTTGGTTTGGATTTATGATTGAATTTTGCTTCCGATCTGTAATACAGACCAAAATAAATCTTGTGCTAGCTCAACAAAAAGAGCACTACGGGCTCTTGTGCTATACCACAAAACACACAAAACTCTGCATCATGAACCAAAAACTGAACCTACAGTAATCCTATGATAACTGTTAACAAGGATGACTTTGAATTATTAACATAATCCAAACTGTTTTCTCTGATCTTTTTTCAACTAAAGAAAAAAACAACTTTTATACCTGTTTTTCTGATTTGTTTTTCATAATAGCTTGCAAAAATGTATTTTGTTGGGAACAATACGAGATATTTAAACAAGGTCTGTACATAGAAACTGATTTCGTCAAATATTGGTAAAGATCTTCAGACTGGTAATTTTAAGCCAGACCACTGCAGAAAATCATCAAAATATTAAACTAAAAAAAAAATTTCGGAACTCTTTTTTTTTCACACCTGATCAAAAATCTCGTTCTTTCCAATATTATTATAATTAAAAAAAGTATATCACTAGTACATGACTCATAATTATATGCGTACTCTAACCAAATATAATTCAGCTCACATTTATTTTTCAGGGTATGATTTCTTTCATTGATATTTTCTCATTTTCTCATGCAATTGTATCATGTTTCGGAATGTCTTTCAACCTGTTACTCATCTATTTGGCACTGTTCCAATCGCCAAAAGTTATCCGGTCATACGCGACATTGATCATTAATTTTGGGTTCACCGATTTTTCAGCCTGCTTTTTCGATCTTTTTGTTCAACAGAGAATTATACCAGCTGGCAAGACGCTTGCATATATTTCAAGTGGACTTTGCAAACACTATGGGCCTACTACATGTTATGTGGGGTGAGTTCGAGATGCGTGGTAGAATTAAAAACATTCACAATATTCCAGATATAGTCTGATGCTCCACTTCCTAGCTCACTCTCTTTGGTCATTGCTTCTCTCCTTCTCCTATCGATACTACATTTTGCTCCGACCGGCCCCAAAAAGACCCACTCTCCTTATTGCCCTTTTCATCGTCTACCTTCCATCATTAGTACAATGGACGTCGTTTCTATGGGCACAAGACGAACCAGCGGAAATTGTTGAGATATTGCGCGAAAGGTTTCCTGAATATGAATTAGATGGACATATTGTCACTGGGACGAAGAATATTTTTAGCTTCAGTGCTTTGTTCACTATTCTTCATATGACATTGCCTATAACACCGGTTTATTGTTGTATTTTGATATTGAGGAATCGGATAATCAATCGGCTATCGA
The DNA here is from genome assembly GCA_900536415.3 of Caenorhabditis sp. 38 MB-2015. NCBI lineage: Eukaryota > Metazoa > Nematoda > Chromadorea > Rhabditida > Rhabditidae > Caenorhabditis > Caenorhabditis quiockensis. The sequence goes on from LR548588.1 coordinate 109,292, forward strand.
TCAAAGGTGTCACAATAACAAAGGGTACCAAAAACTTACATGCACAACTTCTAATGGTTAGTATATCATACTATAACTACATAGATGAGAGTGGGAAAATATATATTTTTGAGATTTTTATTTTACAATCTTTATCTCATTATTCATAGCTTGAATCTGGTTCTTGGTCTGAACCAAAATATGATCTTTGAAGTGTAACTGAACCTGATCTGCGTTCGAACTCGACTCAGAACCCTAATCTGGACTTGAGCTGGATCATGGTCACCGGACTTGTAGTTGGCATTTTCAATTTGTTGTGGACTTTTACCTACATTATGAACATGATCTTCTATCTGTTCAAAACCTGGGGTATAATCTAGACCCGATTCTATCCACAGCTGAACCTAAGGTTCAACATACACCCAACCTAGGTTTGAAGTTTGAGGGCACCCCTTATAGAATGGCGCCCCTAATATAAGGGCACTCGGGACAGTTCTGATTTGAGCATTTGAAAAAATAATTATTCATTTTTTATGTGTTGATTTTGTTACTAAAGCCCATCAAAGTGTTTACTCATTCGGTGCATCATTAAAAACAGAAAGGAAACCTCTAGGTAAAGAGTTTTTCTATAATCAAAGTACTAGAAAAGATGGGTTGAAAAATAGAAGGGCATGCCCTTATATTAGAGTAAATACGGTAAATCAACGTTGAAGTTAGATCTTGACCTCAATTTTTGAATCCAGTTTCGGAAATTATCTTGACCTTTCATCAACAGGATTTTGGTGAACCTAGACCCTGACTTTTTTTTTTTTGAATTTAGATCTAAACTATGGATCCCCTCGGCCTCTTCAAAGTCTATTAGTTTCCTATCTTGATATTTTGCAGGCTCTTACCTATCAATCCCTCATCCCTGGTTTCTACCTCTTCAGCGTCGGTTCATATGCCCTCGGCCAACTTGGAATATACTACCATCCCGCTCTCGAATACTTCACATTCTCCTCTTTCCTCTTTATCCCCCTATTATCTCCCCTAGCCTCCTTTATTTTTGTAACTCCATACCGTCACTTCATCATCAAATCTCTCTACAAATCTCTGAAAGTTAACCCAAGGGACATTTCAACAACACGTCAATATACAACTACTACAAGTCATATAGATGTCATCGCATAAAATAAAAATAACTTTATTCACTACTTGGTGTACGAACTTTTTTAGTGGTTGGCTTGTGCGCCAAAACAAAATCAATACTTCGAATGATTTTTTCGAGTTGCATAACGAGTTCTTTATTAGTCACATTTTGCACAGCATATTGTAGAACAATCGAGTAAATGAAGACAAATTGAAAATAATTGTCAATGGAACCAGGTCTCTGTTCGCGAATTGATCGGCACATTACCTTGAGCTATAATAAAAATTTTTAAACTAGAGGGTTTAAAAAACTCACATTCAAAGTTCCACCATCCTTCAACACTTGAATAGCACAAATAATAGCCAAAAAGGTGCCAGCTCTACCAGACCCTTGTTTACTAATAATTCCAATAGGGTCACCTTCATAAGCATCAGCCACACCGAAAACCGTCGAGGCCGCCGTCAGCACCTTTTTTCGATTCGCCCCAACATCATGTTCTGGCCAGTAGTTCAACATTTGCAAACTAACCATCACCGATTCAGCACATCCATTTGGAAGCACTTCAATGGTGTGTGTATCATTCTGCTCACTAGTGCTCGGCGCTGTCTCCACCTTTCGATTGTGCACCCAAATATGCTCAAAGTTTTCATGACTCCCCAAGACTATAGGAAAATATTCGCTGAATTGTTTTCCTTCGGGTTTGTTCGATTCATCAGTTGAGCATAGGAAGTAGATATTGTGCAATTTTTCCTGATAAATCATCGCCCAAAAGTCGGACGTTCGTTTGGGTGACGTCATCGGAAGTTGAGCAAGAATGAATTTTCGGGGGATACCTTTGATCTCGATATGACTGGCATGGATGTAATCGTAGTCGCGGACATCAGATTTTTCTAGTTTGACACGATTTGCGTCTAAACATTCGATTTCCTGCAAAAATGAAAGATAGAAAGGTTTTGAGCTAATGGGCCTAGTTAACAGGACACGCTAATGGAACTAGCTAACGAGACTATCTAACAGACCCAGGTAGTGGGCCTCGCTTGAAAGCAGCCTAACTAACGGGCCTGGCTAGAGGGCCTAGTGGATTTGCCTAGATACCGGGCTTAGACACCCCTTACCTCTGCCTGATTCCACTCTTGATGTGCCAAGAACTCCAAACAATCATTGTCGAACACCTCACAACTATCCACATGCTCCCACTGTTCCTCAAACACACTCGTACACTTCGGACCCAACTGCTGCAACAACTCTCGAACCGACTTCTCCACCTTGTTCATCATTTCACTCTGAATTTTCTTGAGACGAGCCAACTTTTCCGACTTGGCCGCGTTGCCTGACGACTTTTCCGGCATACGTGATGATTTGTCTGACCTGGCATTCGACGACTCGGCCGCCGTTCCTCGAGCTCGCGAAGTTCGGACCTTGCTCTGCGTTTTGGAGACTGCCTGGAATTCAAAAAGTTCAAAATGCCAAGCTGGCTTTCGTAGATTTCTAACCTTGGGCTTGACACGCTTTTTGGATGATTCTTGTTTCTTTGGTGGGTCTGATTGAGGTGTCACCACTTTGGGTGGTTCAACTTTCCTCACTGGATCTGCCTTCTTCACCTTCTCCTTCTCCCTTCGCATCGCCTTATTCAACACATGTCCAATTCGAGCAGTAAACTTCTGACGGCGAACTCGCCGACTTGTTGCCGACGCATCTTTCGAGCTCACTTTCTTCGATTTTTTTCTTAATGATTTCGCTGTCGTCTCCATCACTTTTTCACTTGATCCCGCTTTTTTGTCTGCGTTCTCTTTGGAGCCAGATCCTGATCCACTTGATTTTTTATTATTCATAATGACAATAGTTTGTTTTTCTTTTGCCTTTTTTCTTGATGATTATTTAGAAATAATGTTTTTTTTTGTTGGTTGCCAGAAAATGAGTTGAGGGTGGAAAAATGGAGTTTAAAAGAGCGTTAACACGTCATCACGGTAAAGTTCACGTGGTTTATTCTTTAATGTTGAGAAAATTTAACTTTTTTACGATCTGTGATCAGAACGGGACTAGCTAAATTTCATCTTCAACTTGAAACTGTATCTCAGTATTATTCATGAGTTATGGACCTAAAATCGTAACTAGGAATGAATTTTTCATTCAAAGATCTCTTGACCTAGATTTGAGCATTAGATTTAGATTTTTGTAATATCTTGACTCAGATTTATTTATTAAAACTAGCTCCGAACCCTTGGCTGGATGTCGACACGATTATGGGCTTTATCTTGACTTCTAGGTGACCAAAAATCTGAACCTGATAGTGGCTTAGAATATGAAATTCATGACTCTATAAATAAACATGACCGTCGATCTGTATAATCCGTGACGTCACAACTGGACCTGATTATTCCCATAGCTGAATCTTGGGTTTTACTCATACCCAATCTAGGTTCGAAAGTGAAAATTTAACTTGAACTTGTACGCTGATTTTCAATTTAAATTTGGGGTTGGATATATTATCTTAAATTTTAAAGTTGATCTCGGTGCATCTAGAAATAGGCTGTGAAACTTTGAAAAGTGACTCTGATCTGAACTTGTTAGTGGGTTTCAATCTGGAACCGAATATAATCGTAGATCTTTCCAAAGGCGGTTCGAAAACTGGACCATAGCTGAACCGGGAAGTGTACCCATATCCAACTGGTTGGAAAGACGAATCTGAATTTTGGTTGGACCTTATGAACATTGGTTTGACCAAGCTGGGCCTTGATGAATTTTAACATGAATCTGTAGCGGAACCTATTTAATTTAGAGCTTAAAAACTTGCACCGGTCTATTTCCCGAACTTCAGATCTCTATTTCATGAACTTCAGACCTGATTGGATTTTGATTCGAATGAATCATAACTTACATGAAACGTATTGTTGATTTTGAGCTAACCTAATTCTATACCTGCAGTTCAATCTTGACCCTGGGTAAACCTGAAAACCCTCCTCTTTGAACCGACTCGATTTCTGGTCTGAACTTGAATATATGCTTACAAAAAAAACACTAAACTGTGTATTGCCCATGACCAATCAACAATACGTTTTCAATATTTGCCCTTCTCTATTGTTTGATAAATGTCACAAAAACTCCCGCCTAGGTGTCAAAGCGTGCAGCCTCCTGGCGAGAGGGGAAAACCTCCAAACAACAACAACAACATCAATATATATATATTTTTGTGTTTTTTTCTCCCTGGAAAAAATACCAGTTCATCACCAAGGACTATTATTTTTGTTGTTCTCAACAAAAAACGAAGAAAACTGACCAGCAAAGTTGTTTGATCGATTAAAGTGGACAAATAAATAAACATGTTCAGAGACTTGTTTTTTTCTTCGTCTTCGTCGTCTTCTTTCTTCGACTTATTTTCATATATTGGTCACATTTTTGTACTTCTCGCCTTGTTTTTGACTTGGCTGGAAAGGTAATGAGGAAGTTCCTCGTTTCTCTCCACAACGAAAATTCAAGTAGAATGCTGTCTCCGTCTATTAAAATCGTATACTGTTTCGTTGTCTCTATATAATTTTGCATTTTCTGATTTTTTTCGATTCATCTGGGATTTTCATCAATGGGCTCCCTTATTTCACTTCTCAAAAACATGATTTTTACTATTCTAAGACTTATAACACCTCTCAAGGTCTCTTCTCAAAGGTTCAAAATTCAATCAGTAACACGCGCTCTATTGATAATCATATTATTTATGTTCAAACAGAGCTTTTGGCTGATTTTGATAGCTGAATCGAATTCTACGGGTCCAATAACCCCATATCACTATTTGAAATATTCTGTAATTTTTCCTGTCGAAAAACGAAACAACCTAAGCGACTGAATTCTGGATAATAAATACAAATCTAAAAGTTTAAAAAAATCTAAAGCTGATATTTGACAATTTGATCATAAATTCTGGCTCAAAAAATGAGTTGTCCTAAACTCGGGCCTAACTCTACCTCTATTTCAATATTGTGAATATAGACCTAAAATTTCTATGTAGTCATTTCAGTACTATCTCCTAATTTTGTGAATTCTGATCCCCAAAACTCACTATTCAAAGATTCAAAATTCCAATAAACAACGTCTTCAGTTTCATGTCTCAAAGTAACTTGAGAATGACCCCCCCCCTCTCCTGTAAATATACATATTTTGAAAAACAATTATTTTCCATTCCATCCGTGTCGAAATTCGTGCACCACCACCACCCGATGGCACCGCCGCGCATTCTCATCCCAAATCCATTGTTGTTATTATTTTCCATAGAACAAGGCAATGGTCAGTCATAGGAAATGAGAAGAGCCCCCAAAGCCAACAACAATAACGAGATATTTGTTTTCATTAGAGCACACACGCGTTTTTTTTTTTGCTGTTGTTTTTGTTTTTGTTGTTGTTGTTGGGAGCAAGAGGTCAAATTTCAGCTTTTGAAGTAAACAATTTTAGAAAAAGAATCTTTGAGAAAAACTATTCGAATTAAAAAATCTTAAGTTTTTTTACTAGGGTGATTGAACCTGTAGATTCTGATGTAACGAATAACCGATTTTAATCACACCCATCTGTAATTTCAGTTCTCCGGCTTCACCAAAACTGACTTCATGAAGAAGTGTTCTGAGATAACTCTTGAATCATATAGTAATCCTCTGACCAAGTAGAATCAATGAGCACAAACTTGACTTGGAAAGTCCTGAATCCGACCACTTGAACCTGACCTGGCTTTTTATCAAATTTCGAATAATAGTTCCTGAAATGGGTGGAAAACCAAATTGAACCATGCCAAATGATTTACAAAAATTTCCTAAATTAGGTCCAAAATCAAACTGTTTTTGGGTTGAACCTGTCTTGATTGCACCTTTTTGTGTTATTAGAGGCCCAGGTTCCAAATCAGGTTAGGGCGTGAGATCAGTCTCAATAGTGAACAAGTTTTCCGGTCCAGGTTCAGTGTCGAGTTCAGAAGGTTTTGGATTAAGCTTTGCTCCAAGTCAAGTCTATAAATTCGGATTATTCTTCGGATACAGATCTAACCAATTGTTTGGATTTGGCTCAGACCTCAATAGACCGAGTATATGTAAAAGCTAAAATAAATACAGGATGTTGATCAGCAACAAAAACTCTATAGGTCCCTTTCAGAAATCCGTTGACATCCTCTAATGATTTTCATGCAATCCAACGTTCTGAGAAATTCATTGATTCAGTAAATACTATTTTGGATCCAATAAAAACCCAATTCAAGTCTTTACATCCCCAATTTTGTTTTTTTTTTCTTGGCGGCAAAATAATAAATCCACAGTACCCCCCACCCAATTGAGCCCATTTTTTCATTTTCTTTGTTTCTGCCTTTGTCTCAGAATCATAAAATTCTCGACCTTTTCTCTCTTTCCTCCTCATAAATCCCCCAATATTCGTTTTTTTCGGTTTTGTTTATTTATTATACGTTTGCACATGTTTTTCCAATTAATTTCCTCCATTTTTTGTCATCTGTCGTCCTCTCCGAAATTCATTGGATTTCTCCCCCTTCTTTCTTTTGTTGTGTTTCGAAAATCGAAAGTTTTTGTTGAAATTGAAATTGGATGAATGTATGTATACAATCCGCCAGACATCCCAATCCCAGCTGTTTTCAATCACTTTCATTGATTTTTTGGTTTTTTTTCGCCTAAATCATCAAACAGTTCTTCTTTTTTGTCTATGTTTGCACGATTTTGAAAGATCGTCAACGATTTTTTTTTGTATTTCAAACCGGGTGGTCGATCAACAGCAAAAAAAAAGGTTTGGTAATGATTATTGAGTAAGGTTTTTGTATCTGACTTCAATTTTTTTTGTTTTTTCTGTTGGTTATGTAACTATGTGTATTATGGATCTAACTTTCGGCCAAAATTAGGTAAAATCACAATTTATTTTCACATTTCTATTTTGACCAAACTTGTAGATTTGGGCTTTTTTACCAAATAACTTACCTATTTTAGAATTTTTAGTGAATTTTCATTGGAGAATTATATTTTCGTCTATCAGGAGCATGACTCTGACAATGAAGAGATTTTGAAAGGCCAATATCAACCAAACAAGCCGGCCCCTAAGAGCTTGTTTTGGCATGGAAGTACAAGCTTGGATTAAGGACCTGAATTTTGAAATTCGAAGTTTGAAAACAAGGGTTTTGGTTCTAAACTTTGATGGTATCTGAGTCGGAACGTCCAAAAAAGTATTGGTTTAAAAAAGTTTGTCAGTTTCGGTGAGTGAGATTTTGGACCCGACTTAGATTTGATGAAAATCTGGTCTATTCCGATTGGGGTCATAAATTAAGTCAATTTCTGAAACCTATTTTTTTCCCTAACTTGACAATAGGTCCAAAAACTAGGTCCAATCGGCCCAAAGCCCAAAGTATTTGTTATATTTTTGTAAAATCTGAAAATCTCGATTTTCAGATATGATTTTTTCTAATTCATGTTTTTGAAAAACTCATTTCGTTCACATTTCAAAAAAAAACTCTTAAATTTCGACCCCTTGAAAATCTTGTGTTTTGCTCCGACAATCATCCTTACATCTCCCCAATGACCCAAATAGTAACGAGTCTAAAAATCAAAACCTGAAAATGGTTTATCAAAAAAACAAAAAATATTTTTCAGTAATTATGATTCCCCAATGAGTTTCAACCTGACCACAACAAACAACACATTTTTTTTTCGAAGAACTTTGATTTTTGCTTCTCATTGTCTTGTGGTTTACCGCCTGCCTGGCACCATGTCAACAAACGAAAATTTATTTTTTTTTTGTCGTCAAAAAAAAATAACAAAGTTCAGTACACAAATAGCAAACTTTTGAATTTTTCATAGGACTTTTTAGTGTGGCGAAAAAAATAATTTTGGGGACAACAACAACAACAACAATAGGCAAATATAGTTGTTATTGTTGTTGTGTTGTGGACGGTGGTGGACCGTGAAAATAGATACACACTTGAGATTTTTTTGTTTTGTTTTTTAAATAAAATACCGTGAGAACCAGAGAGATGCTCCAAATCGTGAGAATTGCTCATTTTCGTTGAGTTGTTTTTTGGTGAGCAGCAGTAGGTAGGTAGGGTGAGCATGCTTCTTTAAAGCTTTTCGGTGATTTTTGAGATGAGGGTACTGTAGTTTGTAACATTTTGTAAGCCCTTTCTTGATGTATATTGGTACCTACATTCCTGAAACTTAATGCATTCCCCGTCAAAATGACAACTGAAATATTTCACAAAATTGGATCTTTAATGCGAATTCGAAAATTTATTGATTTTTTCGTACCGATTTTGAATGCGATATATTTTTTTGTTGAGCTTTAGACATTTTTTCTGGGTTTTTCCAGCTTTGGACATCGCATAATAAAAAATAAAAAAAAACAAGTTGTCCTATTGAGGAATCGAACCCTCATCACACGGGCCGGGGTCAAAACTACTAACCACTAGGCCAAGCACCCGTTTCTAGGTTCCTATTCTTCGACTCTTTTCCAAAACCCCCCAAATTCTATCACTCTGATTTCTGCTCCCAATATCCTGTGCCTCGATCCCGATATCCTGACCCCAGCTCCCACATGTCCAAGGTCCAAAAATCACACGATATCTCTCTTCATTCCACTTATACAAAGTACAAGAAGTCTTCTCGCGGGGTAACTGAATAGAGAAAAAGAAGAGAGAAGAGGCCAGATGTGTCTGAACCATAAACCAACAGACTTATGTGTTTGATGGATCATTTCCATCGAATGTCAACAAATGTTCTTTTTCATTCGGCAACATTTTTTGCACCACCTGATGATATTATTGCACTTTTCCATCTTAACACTCGCTCTTTCAGGTATTAGTAGTGATCTTACGCCCGGTTTGATAAGAAAACTAGACAGTAGTTTTGTTGAGATAGGGAGTTGTATATTTGTCAGAATATAATTGTTAGTAAAGGCTCTGTTTTGGCTGGTTTTGATATCATAATCGAATTCAACGGGTCGAATAACCCCTTATCACCATTTGAAAACTTCTGGTTTTCGGAATTTTTGTATGTAGGTCAACCTAAATATCTGAAGAGTGTAGTTTGATGTGGAGGGTTTCAGAGTACTGTAAAATTTAGGGCTGTACCTTTAACTCTGTACATCAACTTTAATGAGCAAGATACCTCGTGGTACTGTAGATCTAGAAAAATACAGTGATTCTCAATGAGAAATACATAGCAGTTCACTGTACAAGGTTCCAAACGTCTATATTAGTCAGTTCAAGTAGGTACCACCAGATTACTGTAGTTTCAGTTCTGAGCTTCTCAATAATTTTAAAAACACATATTAATTTACCTGATTTGAGGTGACATCCAGTAATACTTAGAGAAGCTGCAGAGATTCAAGTCAGAAATCGAACAGCGAACTCTCAAAAATGTCTATGAAAATGGGCCTGATTAGGAAAACAGGCCCAACAACTAAAAAGGCTGTCTGAAATGGACCTGGTCCTATTTTTTGGGTCGAAGAGAGTAAATTTCACAATCTAAAGTTTATTTTTCAAATAGGTTGTCTCATACGTTTCAAGAAGAAAAAATAGTCCTTGTCCGGTTTTTAAATGCGATTCAGAACAAGTCTAATAAATTGGTCCAGGTCTATTTTAGGGTTCCTTTAGGAACCACCCTAGCATTCATGACTCTTTTGACTTCGTAAAAAAACGATCTATTTATTTGTATTTATTTACATTTTTCATATTTTCCTGCTTGTTTGTTGTTGTTCGTCGTCGTTATCTCTAAAAGTTTGTTTATTTGATTTTCCATCTGATCGCGATCTATATTATTTTTTATATTTCAAAAAAAAAACAGGATTCCTCAATTCCAAAAAAAATCAATTATCTATCTATTTTTGGAGTTCCATTTTTTGCAATTTTCGGTCAGCTGACCACGAGACGCGACCAGGCACACGCATTGTTTATTTATTATCTTTTCGGACGCGAAGAGAGCGAGAGAGAATGGGAGAGCACAATGAGAATTGAGAGGAGATGAAGCAAAAAAACGAAACGAAACGAAACGAAATTCGAGCCTTTTGACGACGAATGAATTGTCCTTTCGGGTCATTTTTTCTTTGTTGGAGGTTTAGGTTCGAACAGGTTTTTTGATTTTAGACCCTCTTCTCCCCCTTATCAAGCTCAATGCCTAGTTCTTTGAACATCAAGCTTTGATATAAACCAGAAAAAAAAACATTTTTATGGCATGATTAAGAAAAAAAAAGATTTAGATCACGAGTTTTTCTCGAACACTTGGTTTATTTTTTCGAAAAAAAATATGATTTTTGCATCGTTTTTATTGAAGCCAGATTTTTTTGGTTTTTTTTTGTAATATTTTGAACCTGATGTCAGTTTTATCATATTGGCTATCACCCAAAATTCAACAGTTGAAATGCGCTCTATTGATAATCATATTTTTTATAACGTGAGGTGGAGATTTTTCAAATTTTCAATGTCAGAATCGATTTCTACGAGTCCGATTACCTCAGAAAACTTGTCAAGAAGTCAGTTCCAGAAAAATTAAAGCTAAAAATCTGAAACTACAGTACCCCGGTAGCCTCAAACCTAATAATACCAAACTTTTTAGACTTCTTTATCTCTAGGCCAAATCTGATTTATCTCAGCGCGAGAGCCCGGCCCAATCCGGCTTTTAGGGTTTTTCAGTTCCAGACTTTGATCAATCAAAAAAATAAACAAATAAATATGTTTCATGGCACCACGATAAAATAAACAATTTCGATCACAAGTGTTTTTTGTTCGAAAATGTTTATCTGAAAAAATCTCATTTTTTGTTTAGTTTAAAAAAATGCCCGTGGGCAGCAAAAAACAAAGAGATGGATCGTTTCATAAAATTAAGTCTAGCCCGGTTCGACCTGATTTGAACGGCCCCAAACAGGTCAGGTTACTGTAGGTTGAACCTTGGCTCTTTTCAAGGTACTTAGGAACATCTAGAACATACAGTAACCTTGGCTTCTTCTTGTTGCTAGGCACCATTTTTCCCCTCTCTCTCCCAGTCACACACACACACACACATTTTTCTCACTTCCCCCTTTCTATCAGCTTCTGAAACTGCAAAATATCCAATTAAAATGAGCAAGAGTTGAGTTGTGCTCCTCCTCCTCTTCATTCTCCTTTTCTTCCGTAATTTTTCTCCATTCTCCATTCCAACATTCCATTTTTGTGCCGCCGCCACAGCGGACGAAGAAGAAGAAGAAGAAGAAGAAGGGCTCTTTTTCATGTCTCATGTTTTGTTATTGATCTCGTCTCGCTTCTCTAACCGTCTCTCAATTTCTCTCAATATGCACTTTTGATGTCGGCGTCTCTTCGTCTTCCACACTCTCTTGTTCACAGCCGTCTGTGTCCTCATACATATATCCAGGACCCCCTTATTGTTGCCAATTTGTGCTCATGGCTCATGATGATGACAAGAGTCCCCCCCCCCCTTTGCTCTTTTCCTCTTTTTTCGAAAAACCAGTTGGTCATTTTTAGTGCATGAATAAAATTGTGTGTGTTTTCCCAGGCGTAGCAATTTTGTTGTCAAACTTTTCTCAGAACCTGGAGATACAGTAACCCAGGTCCTACTACGAAGAGAACTGTTTCAATGTATGTATACTGTACTTTATGGATAATTGGTTGAAATTTCGCAAAATTCTAGGCAATTTTCAAAAAACCACATTCTCGTTTTTTTTTGTTTCGAGATCATCGCCTTTTTTTTGGTTGAATGGATGAAATTCGCAAATTTTGTTCTAATAGGAGTAGTTTTTTGGGAAATGGGCCTAAAATTCTTGAATTCGGGCTTTCAGGCCATGAAAAATCTAGTCTCTAAAATTCTGTTGATCAGTTCAAAAACTAATAATGAAATCCTGATCCGATTTCCAGACTACTGTCTAGTTTTAAAGGTAGATTTCAAATTCTAGGTGATGAACCAACAGGTTCTGATTTTTCTGAAGTTTGACGTTGATGGCCTACAAAATTCTGAATCGGATTCTTCGGCCATGAAAGTTCAAAAAGTATGACCAAGAACGCTGCTACCTTGAAATCCAATATGATATATTAGGCCATGAATCAAATTTAGGTATAGATAATGTAGATGACTCGAGGTCAGATTACAAACATACCTAAGTAGGGGATCTAGAAGATTGAAACTGGGCCCTTAGGGCCACGTACTAGGCTTTTATGGCTGGATCCTTGGGATGGCCAAATCTTGGTTTTCTCGGTCCCAACAAAAAGCTCATAATTGGAACCCAGTCACGAAGGACCTAGAAACCCAAGACTTGGTTTTCTAGTCCATGTCTTCAGGTTTCAGAGAAAGAAATCAGGATATTAAAAACTGATATTCAACACCATAGGATCTAAACGATGTTACCTCACATTTTAGTTTCTAGGACAACCTGACCTAGAAACCCAAATCTTGGTTTTCTCGGTCATCATTCTCTCCTAAAGCCTATTTTCTAGTCCATAAAAGGTTTTATACGAAGAGGTAATCTTCTTTGATCTTCTGAACCTAACCATTCGTGTCAAAACCCGTTTCAGACGTGTTAAATATGATATACCGTGGTTTCAATCTCGTCAAAGTACGTTTCCCATCTCCCAACAACACTACCCCCAATTAATTAATCATAACGACGTCGAGGCGAAATGAGTGTAAAATCCAATTTTTCGCCGTTTTGATTTATTCATTCCAGAAGAAATGCTATTCTCTCTTTCGTTTTTCTTGATATTGTAATATGAACTTCGAGACTTTATTCTTCCAGTAGAACCTTTTTTTGAGGAGGCAAAATGTAATTTCCGCCTCCTTCTCCTCCTGAATGTACTTTTCTTCTTGCCCTTTTTGCCCATTCACTTCTCAATTATCGAGGGATTAGTTGGTATGTGTACAGTATTCCTTCAGGGGGCAACTTCTAGATAGGTAGGGGGGACCAACTTGGAGGTCATCATGAGAAAAATGACGACCTTGGTGGTATTTAGCGACGCATAATTACTGTGAAGAGAGGGAATAGGGAGGATCTTTTCTCCTTTTTTATTCCATGCGAAATAGTTTTATCGATTTTTTTTTCGTTGTGTAATGGTGTCTGAATTACTGTATTTTTCAACATAATCTGGAATTTTTTCTAGAAAATCAAGTAATAATGTTAGGCTGCTCAGGATGATGACCTAAAAAACCAAATGTTGGTGCTCTAGGCGGCCCACACTTGTAGAAATCTGTTTTTTGGCTCCTAGAACATGAAAATTGAGCCACAGACTTAGCGTGGCCTAAAAATCCAAGTCTTGTAGTTAGGCCAGCTACACTTACATAAGACCTGATTTGGCCTAGTTTTCTTCATTTGGTTTTCTAGTCCATGAACTCGTCTTTCAGATTTTCGAATTCACATGGTCCAGAAAACCAAATCATGCTATCAGGCCACTCAAAAAGCCCTAGATGTTCAAATTTTTGTTCTCAAGGCAATAAGAAACTACTTGTATGATAGCCTAGATTCTAATCTGGCCTAGGTTTCCTTGCTTGGTTCTCTAGTCCATGGATTCGTCTTTCAAAACTTGTGGCCTAGAAAACCAAAGAATTTTGTTAGGCCACTCAAAGTATCCTAGAAGGAAATCCTATGGTTTTCTAGGTTAAGAGATCGTGTTATAGGTGATCTACTTTTCTTATTCTCGTGGCCTAAGCTAACTAATTCGGTTTTCTAGTCCACGGATACGTGTCATATGCACATGACCTAACAAACCAAATGATACTCTTAGGCCACTCAAAAAAGCGAGTCTTTTTCCTGATTTTTCGTGGCCTAGATTTCCAAAAGTTGGAAACCTAGGCCACATTCTTCCCCTGTACAGTACACCTGTCATCCCTTCCTTCCTTTCCCAACAAAAATGTATCACTTGAATTTCCCCGCAAAACATCGCATTCAAAAATTTATAGTTTTGCCCTTTTCCAAAATCAGCTGATTCTCTGCGTCTCGCCCACTCTCCCCACCCTCTTGTCCCATTTTTTTCTTCATTTCGGCTGACAGTCTTGTGATATTTCGATTTTCAGTCAAAGGATTCTTTTTCTCCTTGTTCAAGATAGAGGAGAAGAAGAAGAACGTCATTTTTTGCTATCACATAACGAAAAGCCTCCTAACACATCATTTTTATTTTTGATTTCTTTCCCTTATCACACGCACATACACACACACACACATTCATTTTTTGTTTGTTAGTTCAAACATTAGTCATTGACGAACAGAAAAAAAAAGTTTTTTGTACTTTTTCTATTTTTTTTTGTTGTTGGGTGGGATGGAATACTTCAAACATCCACCTATTTTGTTTTTTTGTTTTTGTTGATAAATATATCACTTCTCGGGATGTTCTCTAGTTTTGCTGCACTTTTCGATTGATCTCTATCTCTTTATTTTTTTTTTTGTTTTTTGAAGAAGAAAAAGAAGGGAAGAACGTTTCTTCTTCTTATTTTGCTTCGCAGTGTTTGCTGATTAGTTTGTTGTTTTGTTTCTGAAAATGTGTTTCAGGTTTCTGAAGAATTCGGGGGGTTCTGGGAATTTTTGTGAGGTTCTACGTAGATGCCTTGATTTCAGGGTTTCTTAGGAAAGTCTAGACATTTTTCAGAGAATTTTCGGTGTAGAGAAACTATACATGATAACATAAATTTTGTTGATATTTTTTGATCACTAGGCTTTTGGTGAATAATTCAAAAAAAAACTTAGTGAAATTCACTCGAAAACTTTTCGTTAAAATTTTTCGTGGCGGGAACTAGGTTTTTTTTTTGTTGAAAAAACTCCCTGTAGGAACAGGTCCGGTTTAGAACCAGATTCTTAGAACTTCTCAGAACACAGGCAATTTCTGGTAGTCCTGCGTGGTACATACCAGGGTGGTAAATCTGCAGCTGGGCTGCCACATGTACCCCACAGGCCTGTGGCAGGAGTGACCCATTTTTGCAGCCCTGCCGAAGACCTGCCACAGGTCTGCGGGGTACATGTGGCAGGCCAGCTGCAGATTTACTAACCTGGTATGTACTACACAGACCTGCATCAGGTTTTTGGGTTCGGTAGCTCAAAAAATCGAGAATCGAAACTTATTGGGTTCCTTGTTGCTATCTGAAATCCAAGATCCCTGAATCTATGTGGCCATCTCTGAAAAGAATACACCTGATTCGAAGAATCACAGAGCCTGAAATTGGAATTCAGGCTCAAAATCTCTTCCCAGAACTCATGTTCTTCGGAGGGCTGGTTTTTAGACCCCTATCATCAACACAAAAATAACTTTTTTTTTTCAAATACCACCCTCGTCTCCTCCTCTCACGGTCATAAAATTCGAAAAAATTTCGAAATTTTTCTCCTCCTCCTCTTCATCATCACATTTCTTACATACATACACACCTGTATCTATTTACCCAACAATCATCTCCTCCCCCTTCCTTCCTTCCATCCATCTCATTTATGTGTTGTGTGTGTTACGAAACCATCTGATTGCTCATGTTACGGCACAGTACCAAGGTCTTTTGAGGCGGCGCCGTGGGTGGCGCGAAATTGAACATTTTCGAAATTCTTCAAAAGTTTCCCGCACAACAAGACGTTACTTCTCGTGCCTTTTGGCATTGATCGTCTCTTTTCTCGTTTGAGAAAAAATACTGCTGAACAAGAAAAAAAAAGCGATGAACATTTGTGAAATTCACGTGATTCATTGGGTGTTTCTTTTTGTTCCTTGTACTTGATATGGACCTAACAGGACCTTTCTAAATTGACCACGTGTCTATGTTCCTTTAAGATAGCTGAAGTTTGAACTATTGTAGAGTTGGTGTTGATGTTTCGCAGTCACATCATCGGCGCAATTTCGCGTGCCAGTTTCATATAAAATCTGGAGAATTTTCTCGGAAAGTTGTATTTCTAGACAACTTCTAGAACTTCTAGACGTTTTGAGCATTTCTGGAGCTGAGATTTTCTATTTTTGGTTTTCGAACCTCTTTTTCACGTTGAGGACAAGTTGGGGGTGGCCTAGAATTGTCATATTCGATTTCTTAGTCCATCAGTACAGTTATTAACGTTTTTGAGACATTTTGGTGGCCTAGAATTCTCAAATTTGGTTTTCTAGGTCATGTGAACTATCTTCAACGTTTCTGAGAAGTTTAAATGGTCTAAAATTCTCAAAATTAGTTCCTCAGTCTATTTAACCAGTCATGAATGTTGTTGAGAGTTTAAAGTGGCCTAGAATTCTCAAATTTGGTTTTCTAGGCCATCCAAACCGTTTTTAACGTTTTTGATAGGTTTTCGTGGGCTAGAACTTCCATATTTGATTTCCTGTACCACAAAATTTTCTGCGTGACCTAAGACACTAAATTTTTGGTTTCCTAGGCCACCTTTACTTTCTAGATTCCCTCAAAGTTGCTGAAAACGACCTGAAATTATGTTTTTGGTTCTTTAGGTCATTCGGAATCTCTCCACAGACTAGAAATCTAAACCTAGAATCCCACCTAGGTCACCCCGTTCCATTCCCGAATCGATTGCTGTCCCTCCCTCGCCTCACCGTCCTCCTCCGAAATGTTATAAAAATGATGATTCATCGAGTGAGAGCGGCCTGACGTATTCAACACATATTATAAAAATACCAAAAATGTTTCGCTCTTCTTCTCTGCACCTCCGTCTCCGCTTCTTTCATGCCCGTTATCTCCATCATGTCCTCTCCCACATACAATTTTCCCGAAATCATATTTTTTCTGTTTTTTTTGTTGTGATGTGTTGCTGAGTTCACAAAAAACTTTGATATTTGCACATTTTCCACCCAAAATTGGGGTATTAGTGAAAAGGGAATTTATAGTTTGTTTCCAAGGGCAAACATCGGTACTTGTACGGTACTTTAAATGTCACACTTTCGGCGCGAAAAGAACGAGGTTATATTTTTTGTCTGAAGTACATACATACATACACTTCTCTCAAAAACGGTACCTTTTTCAGTACTACTCGCCATGTGTTGTTGTCATGTGATGATATATAAATGTGCATAAATACTTATTTACCTGTTTTATCAGAGGCGACATGTGATTGTATGAATGCGTTTTTTTTTCACCTGCTATTTTTTGTTGTTCTCTTAAAAAGCATTTCTTTGGCACTGATAACATGTCATGTTGAACAAAAGGTGGTGTGCTAATAGTTCAACTTTTTCGATTATATGGTTTTAGACCTCTGGACCTAGAAATTGCGGTTTTGGAATTCTAGGCCATAGGATTGAACTTCCCCACTTTGTGACCAAGAATACCATTTTCGAGTTTTTAGGCCAGCATAGCCTAAAACGCGAAATTAGATGTTTCTAAGTCTTACCTGATATCATGGCCTAACAATCGAAATCTGGAATTGATATGTCATGATATGAAATTCTAGATGCACGTCCTTTGGATGGTTGAAAAATCTAGGAGGGATAAATTTTGAGGTATGGTTTTAGGCAGGTGTAAGATAGCCTTGTATCCCGGCCCGACAGCCCTGCCCTATAGTTCTTCCCAATAGCCCGGCCAAATAGTCTGGCCCACTAGTCCTGCCTGTTTTTCGGCGTTTTTTTCTGAAAATCCGCTTCTGATCATAAAACAATTTGCTGATCACGTTTTTTCTCTAAAAAATTATCAGTTGCGTTGTGAAAAAAGTGTCCGGCTGGCTCATATTCAAAATTAAAAATTTGGAACAATTTTCAACTCACGTTCATTCACTGTACCTTTTCCAAGCCTGTGAAATTTTTCGAAACATTATGTGCATTTTCAACATTTTGTGACCAAAGCTCAAACTTTATCATCGCATGTCATTACCATGTCAATTTAATGCCCGATATTTCAAGGAAACAAACAATTTTTGTTCTTCTCTAGAAAAAAATATGTTTTTTCTTGTCTCGTCCGTGCCTTCTTATATCATATTATTTTTATTATCACTATGTATGAGCGATGTAAAATCAATTGGTGACAGTTCGTGTCGACAACATTTTTTTTCGCTATGTATGTGTTTTTTTTTTCCTTCTTCTCCTTCTTCTCATCTTCTTATTTTTTCTGCCTTTTTGGTTCAGAATTTACACGTAAAAGAGAAGAGAAAAGGAGATAAAGAACATGTGATGAAATAGATTAGCAATTTCGTCGATTTTTGATGATTTGAAAATGGATTCGTTATTTTGCTTGCGGCTTTTTCCTAGACCTAGACCCCTCATGACTTCAAAGGACATACATGTGATGATTTTCTTTCATTCTTTCAAATTTCCGTTGCACTTTTCTTAGACTTTGAACGAATTCTGAATTTTGTATGAAGCTTAGTCACTTTCAGAATTGGCTCTTGAGATCGAAAGATCTTTGAAGATGAAAAAGCACTTTCAGAAAAGAAATAACCATGAGATTTAAAAGATCATCGACACGTGTTTTTATCAAGCAACCAATCAATCAATCAATCTTTCTCTTCTGAACACTGTGACTTCATAAGATCAGTTTTTTCAATCATTGAAACAAACAATCTTTGATATTTTTCTACCTAACATAAGTACATGACTAATTCAAAATAACCTTCCCATTCTTTCTCAAGATGAAGAACATCAAAAGACACCGAACAACAGATTATTTATGACCCATATATCGCGCATTTTAGCACCCTTTACTATTCTTGTGTGTTTTTTTTTTAGTTTATAGTACTTTGTCCAATAGTATAAACTTTCTATCCGATGAGCAAACATCACACCACAATGACACCAATGTGAATGAGAAGAGCACTTTGTTTATTTACTTATGCTAAATATTTGAACATATGTTGTTCTCACCAATGTATTTATAATATATCGCTTTTTGTTCCTTGTTTTTGCTTGGAAAAATGTACGGTTTTTAAAGGCGCGTAACTTAAATTGTGTGCTATGGCCTTGTAACGATTCCATTTGCGTGTTCGAATTAGCTGAAATTTGTTATTTTTATTTTCTAAAATAAAAACTCATGTTTTTCGTATTCTTGTACTTTCACTATCTTGTATTCTATTTTGGTTATAATAACAAAAATTATGATGTATATTTTTCCAGAAAATTCAACTTCTCGAAGAAGTGTGCTGGTCTCCCGCGCACTCAACAACGCAACAAAAACGGCTCGCGAAAAATTAACAAGCGTTTGCGCATCGGACGTCTACGACGTGGCCGCCGATTCGCATAAAATTATGAAAACATCTGGCGGTGACGCGGTTGCTGTGCCCAGCAAGAGGTTAGTCCCACCACCAAATTTTCTCACAAACCACGCCCATTTTCGGACATCTGTCTGTCCATCTGCGCTGGTTCTTCTTCTTATTCTCCTTATTCTGTCAGCCAGTCATTCATTCATTTATTTATACTTACAACAATGAGGGGGTCACCATTGTTTCTTCTCCTCCTTTTTCTTTACTTAATTATATGACACTGTCCTGCCTGGTGTCGTGTTGTTTTTTTATTATTCTTATTTCGTTGAGAAGTGAATTGACTTGCGTCATGGACATTTTTGTAATACGAATATTGTACTCAGTCCTGATACATTCTCTTAGCTCATATAACCATTTTGACTCATATTTCTTCTCATTTATAATTTATATAACTAATCACACGTCTGTGTCCAGTGTATTAGGTTGTTAAGAAAGAAGCCGTGGTTTGAACCAAAACCAAAACCTATTATAAAAAATTACAACATTTCAATTCAAAATCTATCCGTTTTTCATATCGAACACTTATCGTCAACGTTCACGGAAGGATGAATGTCATTCGCAAAGAACTTGACCGTCTGCCACTTAAATAGTTGGCAATACAACCACGGTTTCCTAATTAACAACCTTATATTTAAAGTTCGAATCACTTTTTCAAAATGTTAAATTTTTTCTACGACTTGTCCACAGAATTTCACAAATTTATGCGAATCTAAACATCTCTAATGAGAATCCTTACGAGAATAATTAAAGTTTTTCCTTTTTCGAAGAAAAAAGCACAAAGTTCTATCAATTTTCTGATCCTCTTAACGATTTTTAAAAAGGTTTTAGCACCTTGTTATCCTTCTCACACCCTCTCTTCAAGTGTTTAAACATAATGGTTGACATATGTCAATCATCACAATACCAAAGTAGTCTCCCTAACTAACTAATTTTCTAGATAATAGTGTTTTACAAGACGTGTTATTTAGTTTTACGAAATGTTCGAGAATCATCTCTACCTAAAAAAAAAAGAAAAAGGAGTGTTTCGAAATTTTTTTTCCCCTGTTGCGCAAAAACATTGCAAGCTGCTCAAACAGATGGTACGATTTGACCTCGAAGCATTTGTAATATGTATTTATAGTGGTAGTAGTATTTAGGTTTGGAATTGAATTGAATTGATCAGTTTCAATATTTATGATCTACCCGCAATTTTTTTGAAATCAAAAATGCAGTCAGTCGAAAAAATAATTGTTTTTGTTGTGCTAGTTCAGACGACCTTCCAAAGATCGTGCAGATGAAGTCGACCTTTTTCCCCTCATCTCCAGCACTCATAGTTGAACCATATACATAGTCCACGTGAACTTGCGTTCTAGAAAAATTGTTTTCGACGAATGCCCATTTTTGTCCTTTCATCCCCTTCTCTTCTCTCCTCCCCTCGTTGAAAAGAGTGTACGCAGAATCAGTCAGCTGAGCGAGAGCCTATATAACCAGCACAATTTCAGACGTATGTGACTCATTTTAGCTCTCTCTTTTTTTTCTTTTTCTTTCTCCGCTGTGGTCAGCTGCTTGAAGAAAAAAAGAGAAAAAAGAACTAAAAAAAAGCGTTCTCAGTGTACTTGTTCCTTTTTTCTTTTTCTATGTGACTAGAAAAACTTTTTTAAAAAAATCTTTCAGGTTCTACGGACCTTCGATGAAACAAAGTGGAGCATTAGCCGCGATGGTAACTGGAGGTAACAATGGTCCAGCGCGAGGCGCCAAAACTCTTGGATGGTTCATGGCAGACACTGATCTCTTCGAGAAGAAAAACAATAAGCCAACCACCGCATCAACAACAACAACAACAACAACGCAAAGTTCTTCAGATGGTAAGATCCAGTTTTTAGTCTAACTGAAGATAAAATCTTTATTTTTTTTCGCAGAAGAGAAACGGATAGTTGGCGGCAATATTATTAATAGTAAGCAAAAACGTTTGCGAAAAACTATGAGTTGTCAAGGTGCCGCTCGTAAAGATGGTTATGTGGCTAGTCAAGCGATGAGTGAAAGTAGTGGTGAGTTCAATTTGGGATATTAAATCTGTTCATAGCATAAATTGGCTTTGAATAAAAAAAAAATCAGAGGCACCTTCAAAAAAATTTGAAATAAAAACATGTTCGATTTTGCGTAATTCTCGCGAACAAAAATACTTTTTCTAATTTTTGTGGTAGAGAAAAACAACCCTGGACCCTCTCATATTTCCATTTCTCGAGGTTGTAGACACTGCGCCACACAAAATTGTGCAATTGAATGCGCAATAATTGCACCGGAACCGGTGTCGGTTTTTGATTCAGTTCTTTTGTACTTATGATCTCAAAAAATGAATATCAACACTAATTTAAATTTAAATTAAAAGAAAATCCAAATTATTTTCTAAAGTCTTGTTTTCAGAAGAAGGATATGATGAGAAACGCATCCAAAACATTCTCAACGATTTGACGATTTCCAAACAAGGTGGATCGAAAAACCCTACTACACCAAGCGATGAGTACTGGTTCTATGATGTTGCTTCAGATGGTTACTATTATGAGCAAAACGGTGCCAAGGGATGGAGACGAAGAATGCCAAATGGTTGCAATAAGAAGGACCAGGTTCGTTTTTAAGAATGAGAAAGAGCAAGAAATAGAAGAAGCAAAAAGTTCATGTGCACTTTTTATATCCTCTATTCTGAAGTCGTTGCATGTACTTTCTTTGCTCTCTGCGATCTCTGAAAGTGCAGGACTTGCAGCAAAGAGGGCAAAAGTCCTTGGTACAAAACAACTAGAAAAAAATATGGAAAAACAAAAACAAAAAGAACATGTTTTTATGTTTTCAGGAACCTAAGATTAGCAACGGACAAATGTATGCCGCGCAAGCTGCTCAAGCTGCCATTTTACATCATGCACTTTTACAACAACAGCAACAAGCTGCTCAACAACAAGCCGCCGCGCAACAGGCTGCTCAACAACAACAACAACAGCCAACAATGAGATACTATGATCCAAACTCTGATGGATTTTACTACGAGATGGCTTCGGTTGATGGATGGAAGCGTCGTCAACCCAACAAACCATTGTCAGCATCAGTGCCAGCCGGAATCACTAGACCTTATGCGATGCGACAAGCCGCGGAGCAACACGTTGCTCAAAACTCTGGCCCATCGTATGGTGCTGCATTGGCGCGAGGACAAATGCCACGCAATTGTGTTATTGATGAGAGCAGTGCATCTTCGTCGATTTGTGGTGATGTTGTTTTGCAAGATTTGTTAGGCGAATTCGTCGTTCCTCGACCGAGCAAGTTGGGTGATAACAAGCAAATCAATCCAAACTTCAACGCCGATCGATTCATTCGCGATCTATCGTTCTCTGGATTGGCGGCGAGTAACAAACTCTTCGGCATGGCCTCGCCAATCACAACACCATCCACCACCCTCTGGCCATCTCATCATCAATCGTCGCATCCATTGGGACCAATTAGTCGACCAACTAATCATACATGTTCTTCCCTTTGGAATTCGTCGCCAGCCAAATCAACGGCTGCGTTGGAAGATGAAATGAGTATGATGAGATCCTTGAAGGATTTGGATAAGATTTGGGCTGCACCAACGCCATTGGTTTGAGAATTCTCGATAATGTGTTAAATATCTGTACTTTTGATGATTTTTATGTGTATATAGAGAGACTCTCTTCTTGTGTGTTTTCTTTTTCCCTTTACCCCCCTGTCTACATATCTAGGAATATTTACAAAATGGGATTTATTACAACTTGTAGAAATTTGAACATCTCAAAAACAAAATCTAGGAAGTATTACAATAATATTCAATTTTACTATATTCTTATTCTAACACTTATTTTTTTTTCAAAGCCGCTTTAGCATTTTCGTGGAAAACGATAAGTCCCGTAGTTAGGTATTAGAGCAACTCTTGGTGAAAATATACATTCCTTCATCTTATTTGTTTTTGACACATTTTAAGTATTTAGTTCACTTATTTTTCGCCCCGTAGACGACAATTTTCCTGTATTTTTTTGTAGTTGACGACTGAATCTTAGTAGAAGCCCCCCATATTTTCATTTTGTCTTGTTTGCAAGAGAATGGAATATAAAATTGTTGGATTTGATAATTGGTTTACTTGAATATCACATCTTTAATACATTAAATACCAAAGCAATTATTAAATTAAAAGCCAATAAAAGTTGGCAGTTAAACACCCGAATAAAGAGAATAAAAATAGACATAAAGAAGGAATACTGGATATACAATAAGCGGTTTTTTGGTCTGCAACTCGTCGACACATAAAAGTGTTCCAGCACTATAAACACTCCAGGCTGTACCGAAAATGCCCAGAAAATTGGATAAAAATCGGAAACTGGAGAAAAGTGGGGTGATGAGAGAGGTAACAACGAGTGGAATTAGACAATAACCCACGATTCCGAGAACTTGCGAATAGCCGACGTCTCCGCCGAGAGCGCGAGCAATGAAATAGACCATGAAACCACCGCAGAACCACATGGTTATGATCCAGGAAACTACCTGAAAAATGTTTAGAATAGGGTTGTAAAACGGGTGTGACGGGTGACCCGTCCTCCTTTTTTTGTTTGACACCCGCCACACCCGGCACCCGCCACACCCGGCACCTGCCACACCCGGCACCCGCCACACCCGGCACCCGCCACACCCGGCACCCGTCACACCCGGCACCCGCCCGTACACGCCCGTACACGCCCGCCTCTGCTGTTGGCGTTTTTGTTTATATTCAAATTTGTTGAATGTACGGCTGTTTTATGACTTCCCAGAGGAATAGTAAGTAACTTCCCAAAGGCGTGAAAGACAAACAAGAATTATTTTGGTATGTTTTGTTAAAAAAAACTCGAAGAGCTAGAAAATGCTGGAACAATCACTAAGGTATTTTTTATTATTTCAAAAGGGATTTTTCAAGTTTTTCGAAACTTCATTTTAATATGTTATTTTCCTATTTTCAACATGTTTATAGTTTGTTTTTTCATTGTTTCTAGGTTTATTCCGTGTCTTATTATATCTGTCTCTGTTCTACTTATGGGTTCTCCCTAGTTAATAAAGTTAATTATGTTCACAACAAAAAAATCTGACAACAGTTGCATGTTCAAGGTAAAGTTAGATCTAAAAGTACTCTAACCCCTCGAATGAATATTATATTGAATGGGAACATTTTATGATAATAAAAGAAGATATGAATGCCTTTGGGAAGTTTTTCTAACCAAAAAATGTAACATTTTGGTCGACAATTTTCATTACTTCATAATTCCTATTGAAAAATCTGAAGAGATGAACGCTCACAAAAAAAAACAGGCGGGTGTGGCGGGTGTGTGTGACGGGTGTGGCGGGTGTCGAACAAACAAACAGGCGGGTGTGGCAGGTGTCGAACAAACAAACAGGCGGGTGTGGCGGGTGTCGAACGAACAAACAGACGGGTGTCGCGTGTATCGCGGGTCACCCGTCGCACCCGTTTTGCAACCCTAGTTTAGAAATAAAAGATGAAAAAAATAGAATATTAACTTACTCCTAATTGGCCATACAATGATAGGAGGGCGAATGCGAGTACAACTGCAAGGGGTCCCCAGAAGTCGGGAGATTCTCGAACAATGTTCAACTTCATGCGGAAGTAGGGGAGAGGTAGCAAAACGCAGCGGATTTTGTAGTAGATGTCGGTGAGATCGATGTCCAGCTCTTCTCTGAAATTTGTTTTTACTTTGGAGAATTATTTTGAAA
This sequence comes from Caenorhabditis sp. 38 MB-2015, assembly GCA_900536415.3. Lineage (NCBI taxonomy): Eukaryota > Metazoa > Nematoda > Chromadorea > Rhabditida > Rhabditidae > Caenorhabditis > Caenorhabditis quiockensis. The sequence goes on from LR548588.1 coordinate 134,274, forward strand.
AATTTCAGTTTTGTCTACTAACTGAAATTTATTAGAAAGAATTTGATATTTATCAGATCTTCATGTTTTAACGAGAGTGATGCTCGTTGGAAACTTCTTTATGATATCATTGAATTAGTTTTTTTTTTGAAGAATTTTAGCTGAGTTATTGAAAAATTAATATCTCTGGCTTTTTTTCGTACTAAAAACCTTTTAGTACTCCCACACTAATGAAAAAATAAATTAGGTGACATATTTCGAAATTCTGCCTCTCAATTTTCAGCTTTATGTGGGGAGTTTCACAAAAGTCAAAAACGCTAAATGCAAATTTTGAGAAAAGATTATTGTGATGTATAGGGTTGTAAAACGGGTGCGACGGGTGACCCGTCCTCCTCTTTCTGTTTGACACCCGCCACACCCGGCACCCGTCACACCCGGCACCCGCCACACCCGGCACCCGCCATACACGCCCGTACACGCCCGCACCCGTACACGCCCGCCTGAAAATACACACAAACAGCCGGGTGTCGCGTGTATGAAACCACACACAGACGGGTGTGGCGGGTGTCAAACAAAAAAACAGGCGGGTGTGGCGGGTGTCTAACAAAAAAACAGGCGGGTGTGGCGGGTGTCTAACGAACGAACAGACGGGTGTGGCGTGTGTCGCGGGTCACCCGTCGCACCCGTTTTGCAACCCTAGTGATGTAATTTTTTTGGAGTCAGTTGATAATTTTATAATTATTCCAATAAAAAAAAAACTCACAAAAGTGGAACTTGGTCAGCCTCCTCTTCATTGACTTCGAGCAGCCAGCCAAATCCATTACTCTCCAAAACTTTGCCAGCCGACCCGACATTAGCTCGACGATAAGCGTTCGCTGAGATTTGTCCAGTTGGACTTGTCATGGTTCCAGAAGATTGGTCATTTGTATTGAGAGTTGATTGAAAATCGGATGAGTAGAAGCCGAAATTATCCATACCCGCGGCAGCGTCATTTAGATCAATTGCAATGTTCGGCGACTTCACTGATTGACCAGGGTATTCCATTTTTTTTTCCTGAGAAATGAACTTGTTGAAAAATAAAAAATCCAATCAATCGATAACTGCTTTCAAATGATGAGGGACTAGGAAAATCTAGGCCGCCTTCTGTTGTTTTCTCGGTTCAAGTAGATTTTTTTTCGTTTTCAGTTTTTTCTTGCTTTTTTCCGATGTTCCCAATATATCTTTCGTGTGAACTAAAAACAAAACAAAAAGAATGTTTCAGATGGAGCTTCGCTCACGCGCTAAAGCTGGAACTAAACGGCCCGCTGAATTAACAAAAAAAGAGAAATTTCCGATAGTCCGAGTCAGCCGAGATGACACTCAACCTGTTGATGAGTTCATTGGCGAGTCCGAAGAATCGAAACCATATGGGAAGCTTATCGGTCTTCTGAGTGGTGTTTCGAATATTGAGCTTCATGACAAAGTTTTTACTTGTGGAAGAGGAGGTCCGGGTGTTATCGTCAATTTCACTTTCTCATCTATTTCAAAGGATAAAGGATTGTATAGTTATATTTCAAAGGTTCAGTTCTCGTTATTGCGAGTGAGTTTTTTACCGAGATTCTCAGGCATTGTTTTTAATTTAGGATTTCGAAACAAATGTAACAACAATTACCGATCATTCGAGAAATGGAACTCTAGTGAATCAAGAGCAAATCGGGAAAGGTGAAACAAGAGAATTGCAAAATGGAGATTTGATATCGATTGGCGTACCTCGGCTTATTGTATTTGTCTACGAAGATATGTCAGATTGCCAATTTCCAGAGGAGTTAACCAAGAAGTATAATGTGACAAGTCATGCTTTGGGAAAAGGAGGTTATGGAAAAGTTCTTCTGGGCTATAGAAAGAGCGATAAGAGGAATGTCGCTGTAAAACTTGTAAACACTCAATTCTCCGCCAAATGTAGTCGAGCCATCGCCAAAAGTAAAGATATCAGAAACGAAGTCGAAGTTATGAAAAAATTGAATCATGTAAGTATTTTAGTGAGAAAAAAAAACGGTTTTTTATGGTTGAAAGTAATATTTATAAATTAGAATCTCGACGAAAAATAAATTTTCTATATCTTCAGATTTGCTAAATTGTAGAAGGATGAGAAAACACCCCGTGATTATCCTTGAAAAATTTCATGTTTTGAGTTCAAAATTCAATTTCAATATCAACCTTAAATCTCCAAGTGTTCTTGTAAAAAATCTCTGTTTGATTAAAAAAATTCAATTCCAGCCAAATGTTGTCAAGATTTATGACTGGATCAACGTTGGAAAATGCTCCTATATGATTATTGAGTACGTAGGTGGAGGCGAATTTTTCTCAAAAGTAGTGGATCCAAAGTATGACCGACTTGGTGTTGGTGAAGTTCTCGGCAAATACTACTCATTTCAACTCATCGATGCCATTGCTTATCTTCATTCTCTTGGAATTTGTCACCGGGATATTAAACCCGAGAATATTTTATGCAGCTCAAAACAAGAACGCTGTATTCTCAAGGTATTGTTTTTGTTAGAAGTGTTTTGATGAAAACAGCAGTTTTAAAATAGATAAAACTGATGATTTTTAGCTAACTGATTTCGGAATGGCAAAAAACAACTCCTCAAGAATGAAGACAAAGTGTGGAACTCCCTCTTATAACGCGCCGGAAATTGTGATCAACGACAGAACCGAATATACTCCAAAAGTAGATGTGTAAGATGAACAAGTTACATAATTTGTAAATTATTCTGAACTTTTAGGTGGAGTCTGGGATGTGTATTATTCATAACATTCTCGGGTTATCCGCCGTTTAGTGAAGAGTATGAGGATATGCCGATGGATCAACAAGTTTTGAAAGGCCGTTTAGTATTTCATCCACAGTGGCGGAGAATCTCGGCAGAGACACAGGATGCCATACAAAGTATGCTGACCGTTAATGTAAGTTCAATATTTTAAGATAAAAAGTAGGAAATGCAATATTTCCGTGTGAATTTCAACAAATTTTTTTAGTTTGAAAATGTTTTTCTAATACTCTATAGTCTTCTTAAAAACGAGGTCAGCCGTTTGAGGTATTGAATTCCACAAAACTACAGTTTCAATTTTTTTCATCAGTCTGAAAGAAATTTACAATAAATCATTTAGATTTTTCTAAAGAAAATCATCAAAGTTTTTGTGCAACATTTTGTTAATTTTATGATGTTTAATCAATATTGGTCTTGTTTCAGCGTTTTAAAACTGATTCATCATTTTCAGCCACAAAAAAGGCCATCTGCGCAACAACTATTGGACAGTAAATGGATGCAATGTGCTGATGCTCGGCGAGCTCGTCACGATATTTTAATAGCCACGTCAAGTGATAGAAATAACAATTCAGAAGACGATGGAGCTACTAAGAAAGTGAGTTTTATTTATTCATATTTTTTCGAGTTCTATCAAAGTTCTTATTCGAAAAATCACTTACCGGCTTTTTTGAGCAAAAATTCAATTAATTTTTGAAGAGGCGAGTCGAGTGACGTGGATGATACAAATCTTCAACAAAAATCTTCACTTTTATTCTTCTCCACAACGATGTGTGCAAAAGTATGTAACTTTGTGTGTTTTGTCTGCATTTCTGCCCATTTAAAATATATTTATTAAAGCTTCAAGCTTGAAACTTTGTGAATATCTCATGTTAATATAGATTTATTTAGTCATTTGATCGTGTAATTTGTTTCCAAATTTTCCCCCGTTTTTAGTTTATTTTTCTGGTCCCATTTTGTGTCTGTAAATTTTGTTTTTTCTTAATTGTTGTTTTTTTCTGCTTGAAAATGGCTTATTAGTGTCCTTCCAAGTTTTTTTTTACGTTGAAGTTGAATTCTGAATAGTTCATTTCAGCGATTATGATTCTAGTGAGGAGGTTAGCGGGTTTGTCTCAGACTCTGAGACCGGCGGTCGGGTTTCAGTTTTATTCGACCGCTAAATTGGAGAAAGATGAAAACACAGCAACTACGAAGAAAGTTTTGTATCAGAAAGAAAGACCAAAAGAATTTGAGGTTGGTTTTATATAAGAGTAAAATTTTCAAAAAATGAACCTTGTTTTTTTTTAATGGATACGATTAATGCAACGAATTGCAATCAGAACTTCAGTAAGAACATTCAGAATTTAGCTGAAAAAAATATTTTGATCGTGAGCATCTGGATCAGAAATTAGGATTATCTACAATGGGGATTTGTCTTGACGAGAAGCTGAACCCTTGAGTTTGTTTTCTGATGCTTCAAAATCTGAGAAACAACCGCTAAAAATAAGATACTATCCTATAAAGAATTACTGTAGTTTAATAACACGAATTAACTTAATTTCATAACATTGTCCATGTGAGAGCTTTTCAACCTTCTAGAAAAGCCGTTTTTCAAACCTCTCGGCGATCTTTTGATCTATAATGTGAAAATTTCGATAAGGAAAAGTTGAACCACCACTAAAAATGAAACTCTCTTCAACTTTTATACCGAGATTCCCTATTTAGACTGTACATATAATCTCTTTCTTTGGAAATCAGAAAAAATAATGTCAAGAATGATTGATATTCATTTTTTTTGAACATGCTATGACTGCAAAAACGTTAAAGAATTAGTTTTTCAAAAAATATTACTTTGGTACATAACTTTCAATACCAAAAACCATCATAGTCGAGTTTTACACATGGGGTTGGAAACTACACAATGAAAAAAATTGTATTCAGCTTGACGGACAAAAATACTCAACTGACGAACTTTGGAATTTATCACCGGCAGTTCGACATCTGCTGAATCGAAGAATTCTTCGAGAAGAATCGAATCCTCTCAATTTGCTCAAACAACGAATCGTGAACTATGTTCATAGGACTTATAGAAAGGCAGGTCAGCAAAATATCTCTTCCCAATCATGTTGTGATTCTTACTTTTTCAGGGAATCGCTCGCCACTCTTCACAATCTGTGAGAATGAGCCGAGAATTGTGACGAATTTCCAAAACTTCGATTCTCTGCTGACTCCTAAAGATCATGTTTCCAGGTGTGTTCCCTCAATAATTATGAGATTTGTCACCTGCCGTACATTTTTTTTGACATACCGTGATAATTAGGAGATTAGAGAGTAATTTTCGATTGTAATCTATTCTACAATCAAGTTTGGGTTACTAACGTGTCAGGAAAAAAAGGGAGAAAAGGATATTAATTGACTGAGTTAGCTCGTTTCAACCAGGGTAGAAAAATCAACGGAAAAAATGTTGAGATCCTATTAGAATTAAAACCGCTAACTTGTAGGAAGTGTTTTTCAAATGTTTTTCTATAAAGTTCTCAGAATGTAATTCCTGAGCTCATTCATGATAGTGTCTACTAAAATACTTGTAGCATTCACGATCAAAACCTAGAAAATCGGATTAGAACTCAGTCTGAAATTTTTTCCGAACTAGAGTCTGAAATTATCACTTCTGTAGTTCTTACAACCTCTGTTTCAGAAGAAAAGTCTAATGATCACACAAAAATTAAAAAAATTCTTCCTCACAACTTATCCAAATTCATCGAATCTATTGTTTAGACGGCCTTCTGACACCTATTACATCAACAATGATCAGTGTCTACGAGCTCATACTTCAGCACACCAACATTCTCTTATGAAGCAAGGACTCGATGCATTCCTCGTCATTGGAGATGTTTATAGACGAGACGAAGTTGATCGCACTCATTATCCCTGTTTCCATCAAATCGAAGGAGTCCGGCTTTATTCGAAAGATGATCTTCTTGGCAAGAAAACAGAAGTACAACCAACTGAATTGTTTGTTCCCGCTGAGGAGAGAAGTGTGGAGAAGCAGGAAACTCATAGTATTGATGCGACAAAAGCCACGGAAATTCAACTGAAACAATTTCTAGAAGAACTTTGCGATGAATTATTTGGAAAAGATTGTGAAAAACGATGGGTTGATGCATATTTTCCTTTCACTCATCCATCGTATGAATTGGAGGTTGGTGTTTGAAAAGGGTAATCCGATCGATGTAGGTTAAATGTACTATAAAAAATGTTTATATTTTTGGAAACAGCCAGTTGAAAATATTATAAACAATTGGAGTTGTTCAGTTTTTTCCCAACAAAAGTTTCTTTTTTTAATGTCATTTTTTGAGTAAAAACTGGTCTGTGTTTTCAATTTCGAATTGATTCTGATGTTTCATAAAATTATGTTTGAACTCTGTTTCATTGAACTTGTACAATAAATATTTTGCAGGTCTTCTATAACGGACAATGGTTAGAAGTTCTCGGATGTGGTATTATGGAGCAAAAACTGCTAGAATCGGCAGGAGTTCGCGACAAAATCGGATGGGCTTTCGGAATTGGATTGGAACGCATTGCAATGGTGCTCTACGGGATTCCAGATATTCGACTATTCTGGTCGAATGACAGCGGATTTGTGTCGCAGTTCGCTGGAAAGTCACCGGATGATGAGATTAAATACAAGGAGATTAGTGCGCATCCACAGGTATGTCATTCGCTACATGTAAATTGTTCAATAAGTTGTTCCTTTTTGCCAGGTTATTTTCGATATTTCATTCTTCCTTCCGGAAAATGTTCAATTTAATGATATGACATCAGATGTTTATGATATTATTCGAACAATTGGCGGTGAACTCGTCGAACAGGTTTATTTCGTAGTTCTTCGTTGAAATTATCCAAATAGTTTGTTACAGGTCAAGTTAACCGATGAATTTGAAAATAAGAAGAAAGGCAAGAAAAGTCAAACCTATCGAATTGTATACAGAAGTCATGAGAAAGCTCTAACCAAGGATGAAGTCAATTTAATTCATAAACGAATCGAATCCAACCTCGCTGACCAATTCAATGTGATTTTGCGGTAGTTTTGTCTCGAGGTACGATAATTTTTATCAGTTATTTTTGTTTGGGACAAAATGTTGTCGATCTTTGAAGCTGGTGTTAACACAGGAAAGAAAAAGGTTTTTAATTTATGACGAAAAAACTGTCATGATCTAAAAATGCAAATTTGAATTTCCTTTTTTATGAAAGTATTCTATTGAGACTAGGAAACTATTTCGCCAGATGCTGCCCAGCTGTTGTGTTAACGTAAAGTATCACTCTCCTATGTAAATAAAAAAAAAAAACACTGTGGTACATAATGCTTTTCTCTGCATCTCTCAGAATTTGATGTAGTAATTTTTTATAGAAACGGGTCAAACTCTTCCAAAGTTTGCGTTTGGAATGTTTCTATTTTTTTTTTTTTTTGAAAATTGGACACAGATTGATCGAGAAATTTTGAGAGAATTGGAACCGAACAAACCACATGTTCATAATACGACGAGGCTGACGTTTATGAAACTTTTTATCAGATAGCCGACCCTGTTCTGCGATCTAGAATTTTTCTCAATTTATAACATAAACGTATAATGAATCGAGAAGCTTTCATTATACTACTTCAGTACTGAGATCTTTGTTGAAACTCCCAATTTTTAAAAGTTCTGGAAAGTTATTAAATTCTCAAAGTTTGTTCTTCGTGTAGAATTCCCTTACGTGTGTGTTTTGTTTTTCCAAATAAAGGTTGTAACTTGATACCATAATATCCCTTTAAAATTTCGGAGATTACGACCCTCTTAACAGAAAAATGTGATGTTGCATTGTCTTGAATGAAAACCAAGATCAACAATTGCTATTAGTAAAAAAAGTATACCTGAGCGGTCAAAAAAAGCTGTGATTTTCAGATCTCTCACTCTCCCGAATCAGCTCGGCGGTCAATCGTAGAGAGTTGTTGTTTTGACTCGCCGACACCATAATCTTTCTTTCATTCTTTTTCCCCCAGCCAGATTTTTTTTTTTCGATTTCTCTTTTTTGTCGTCCGTTCTTCGTCTTTTCATTTTCTTCCCTCTGCTCACTTTTGCTCTTTCTGGTCCATCTTTTTCCCCACACCAATTTTATTATCTTCTCCTGTTACTTTCCCGTTTTCTTCTCTTTATGTTTTGCTTTTCTCGTTGTTATTATTACACATGTTTTTAAATATTCATATAATTGTTATAATTAGGTAGTTTTAGAGTTTTTTGTTTCGTAAATGTTATTGTTCTCAAGCTTTGAAGTTTATTGATTTCATAAAACGCTGTCATAGACAGTTTCGAATACTTTTGAATTTCATTTGTTTTTATTTGAATATCGTTTTTTTTCAGAAGAATTATGAGATAGTGAAGAAGAACGAACTGATCAAAAATAACAGGTTAGTTTTTGGAATTTTCAAAATAAAATATCAACATCACTATCGAAATTAATTTTTTAAAGATATTTAACTAAATGCACGAAAAAAAACATAGTTTTTATGGCCGTTTACATTATTTTCAACATAATTGAATTATTCATAAGCATGAGAAGACGAAACTTTCGTTTTTTTTTCACCGGAACCAACACTTTCTCAATATATAGAAGCGAGCTGTATACTTTGAGTTTAATAGTTCGAAATGATCGTTTCCTCTTTGTCAAATCTCTCGAGTTTTTGGAGCAAAATCTATTTTTATATTTGTGACTAAGGCTGTATAGTGAAAATTTGAATCTGAAACTCGTGGTTTGGTTCTAGTTCAAACTCCCACTTAATTTAGTTTTGAACACCAGAAAAATGTGGGAAAATTCTAACACAGAAAGCTGAGCGAACTCACTCGAAAATTCAAAAAGAAAGTCAGAGATCCTTCTTTCAAAAAAAAAGTGGCGGACGCTGAATCGAACTCATAGCTTCAGGATCGCATTATATTAAATCCAGAGAAGTTCTATGTTCAAGCACGAGTTTATATTCGAAACCTAACAGTGTGATTTCTCGCGTTTTTTAGAAACTAAGAAATATATTTCAAAGAGGTACTGTATCCAGATGGCTTCATGAGTGACCCATCTGTTAACACGATAGCCTTCTATTCTATTTTATTAGTAGAAAAATCCACGTGTCTCATTTCTGTAAAACTTCGTCATCAAAAATTTCACTTTCGTGGAAAACAAATCTCCAAAAAGGCTAGCAAAACTGCCGGAAACGCGATGCTCACGTCATATATTCTTTATTTTGGTCACGAATTGTAACTCATTCAAAAATAATTGATAAAGACCTTTTTCTTATCTTTAACAAATTGGTGCGGACGAAAATTTTCAATAGTCTTCAATTGCTTCATTTTTTGAAAATGCTTTTTTATTCTAATGTTGTCAAATGACCTTGTCTCACCGTTTTTTTTTTTGCATTTCTCAGTTTTCGAAGAATTTGGAGTCGCTCGATCGATGACATATTTTTTATTTAAAAAAACTGAGTCAGAGGTTTAAACTGACCACAGTTCGAGATTAAAAATGCATATAAAAATGAATGGAATTGTTTTGTCTCTTTTTTTTCTCACGACGAGCCAAATCTTCCCTCTCACATTTTCTCGTTTCATCAACAAAACTTGTATCGAATTTCCACCACACGCAAACCTTTCTGCAACTGACATTTTCTTGGCGATTTTAGTATTTTTTCTTATTTTGGTGCATTGAATTAATTATGAGGTTTGTAATTTTAAAAAAATTGGTGATCAGCTCCAATGTAAAATCTGGTGGCACATTTAACTGACAGTTTTGCGTTTAATTTTCAATTTCATCCGGAATAGCTTCATCTGACATCAAAATTGACAATTTCCTGTTTTGTTCTTTTTTCCTTTCCATCCATACTGAACACCCACTATTCATCATCACTCTTATTGTATTCAATCGAAATTGTAACAACAAAAAAAAAACGTTTCAATTTCGTCCGTGTATATAGTGACATGACAATTCGAACTACTCATTATACTATTTTCAGATTCAGAATGCCGAGAGTGTTGAGGTTACGAACTATACTGTCACTTATCGCTATTTGCTGGTTTTGTGGACTAGGATTCATTTATATCAACTCGAATCAGTCGGATAGGGTGAGTTTTTGGAAATTTCGATAAAATAGAAAACCTTGCGTGTCATGTTGGTTTGTTGACAAAATTAGTTTTTTCATAAGAGACACAAGAAACTCTAAATTATCTTTTTTTTAATCGAAATCACCCTTGTGAATTTTCCGTTTCAGAATATTTTGATAGGATTATTTAACTATACGGGTGAAATTATCCCTAAAATCAATTTTTTTCATAATTCACAACTATGACACTGAAAATATGCCTTTTCATATGTTTTTCTCAGATACAAAGTCGGCCGTTACCTTATAAGCAATTAAACGACATCGATGATGAACTCCCACAAAAACCAGTTAAATCACTTGATGTTCCGGTGAAATCGTTCCCTCCAGTACCGACAATCAATTTAGCCGACGACACAACAATTCATGAACGAACCGAAAGAGGTGTCACGTGGGAGAATTTCGACATTGACAGATTCTTGGTTCGCGGAAGATGGCATGCCGGTGACGACAAATACAAGGCGAATTCGTTCAATCAAGAAGTGTCGGACAATTTGCCACCGGTTCGCAAAATTCCCGACAGTCGTGAAGCGGTTTGTCGAGACGTCGATTTTTCGGGTCAACCTATGAATGCGACAAGTGTTATTATCACGTATCACAATGAGGCGAGATCAACCTTGCTTCGAACCGTGTTCAGTGTCTTCAATATGTCACCTAAAAACTTGTTGTATGAAATTGTGTTGGTTGATGATAATTCGGAAGATGATTCGATTGGTAAAGAATTGGCTCAGATTGAAAAAGTTATCGTTTTGCGAAATAATATGAGAGAAGGATTAATCCGTTCGAGAGTGAAAGGAGCCCAAGTGGCAAAAGCACCGATTTTGACTTTCTTGGATAGTCATATTGAATGTAATCAACAATGGCTTGAACCGCTTGTAGCAAGAGTTACCGAGGTTTGTGATTATCACTGAAACAGTTTTTAAATATATTTGATTTTATTTTCTCAATTCACAAGCTCTCGGAATGTATTGAAAATGCAAAAAACCTCAGGTTCGAATTCACCTAGAAGTTTTCACAGGTAGTTATGAATTACAATTAGGCAGCTCCAAAAACGAGCTCACCAAAATTTTAGTGTAACTTCAACTATATTTTTATTTTTGATAGAATCCAAAAGCTGTAGTTGCACCGATTATCGATGTTATCAACGTGGACACATTCAACTATGTTGGAGCTAGTGCTGATTTGAGAGGAGGTAAGAATTCTGAACTTTCTCCCTAAACTCAAACACTCATACATATTTTCCAGGATTCGATTGGACGCTCGTATTCCGATGGGAGTTTATGAATGAAAAGTTACGGAAACAAAGACACGAACATCCGACAGCGCCCATCAAATCCCCAACCATGGCTGGAGGTCTTTTCACAATTGCCAAAGAATGGTTTGACAATCTAGGAACATATGACTTGGACATGGAAGTGTGGGGAGGAGAAAATCTTGAAATGTCATTCCGAATCTGGCAATGTGGAGGAGTTCTCGAAATTATGCCGTGTAGTAGAGTTGGACATGTTTTCCGTAAAAAGCATCCGTATACATTCCCAGGTGGTTCGGGTAATATTTTCCAAAAGTGAGTTTATACTCAAATACTTTTTGTACTAAAAAATGATATACAGGAATACGCGAAGAGCTGCTGAAGTTTGGATGGATGACTATAAGGCGATTTATCTCAAAAACGTGCCATCCGCTAGATTTGTTAAAGTTGGAGAGTAAGTTTTTCTTTTTTTGCACAAAAATGATCATAAAAACATATTTTTTCAGCCTCACTGATCGTTTGGCTATTCGAGATCGTCTTCAATGTAAATCATTCAAGTGGTATTTGGAAAATGTCTATCCGGAGTTGGATGTTCCAAAAATTGCGAAAGGAAAATCGTTTCAAGTGAAAATGGCTAATCTTTGTTTGGATTCGATGGCTAGAAAAGCTGGCGAATCTCCGGGATTGTATGGATGTCATGGAACTGGCGGTAATCAGGTTAGTTTCCTCTTTCAAACCGTTTTTGCACTTTTCTTGAAAAAAAAAAGAATATTTTTAAAATAAAATTCGTCATATGTGCTGTTTGCGTACTGCTAGGTGTTTACACACATTTCGACGTGTCGTTTTATTTTTCTGCAAAAATTATTCATTTCGCAGGAATGGACCTTCGTTCAAGATGCAGAGGTATTCAAAAATGCTATTAGTGGTCTATGTCTGAAGCTCGAAAGCGATTCGGTGAAAATGGAGGATTGTGATAGCATCAAAGTGAAAACGAGGATTATCGAGAAAAATGGATGGTTGAGTCAGAATGGTTATTGCTTGACAGTTAATAAGGTGATTCTTTTTACGAAAAAAAATTGAAAAATGTATCGTTACGATGCCCGTGAGTTTTCTCAATACAAATTGAACATTTCTTGTAGAAAGATGATGAGTGGGTGTTGTATGGATCCAATTGCAATGTTGATATAGGTGCTCAGCGATGGATTTTTGAGCATTTAGAAACACTGACATAGGCAAAAATCATATATTATTTATTGTATCTCATAATCAATTTTAATATACATTAATCAATTTTAATATACATTTTCTGTGATAGATCATATTTATCCCAAAGAAAGAAACTCGTGCCTTTACCCCTACTTCATATTGTATTTATTTTTCTTGCCATTCTACGGATTTTTTTGAACATGACCCTAAAGTACTTACTCATTTAATGTGGCTTTATGACTCGTTTCTTGCCAAACTTTAATATTCCCTTTTGCAATAAAGTCTTGTCATTTATTTTTATCGTATTTGTTGTGGTTATATATGTCTACGACGTTTTTATACCTGATTTGAAAAAAAAACACCTCAGTAAAAAAAAAAATGAAAATTCCAGATGTTGAAACTATCAGTAATTTTGTTATCGATTTTCGTTGTATCCGAGTCGTTGTATTTTCACATTGCTGAAACGGAAAGAAAATGCTTTATCGAAGAAATTCCTGATGAAACAATGGTAACTGGTAACTACAAGGTACAGTTATACGATCCAAATACCAAAGGATATGGAGATTATCCGAATATCGGAATGCATGTTGAAGTAAGAGATCCAGAAGACAGAATTATTTTGTCGAAATTGTACACTGCTGAAGGAAGATTCACTTTCACATCCAACATGCCAGGAGAACACACTATTTGCTTGTTCTCAAACAGTACTGCCTGGTTCAATGGTGCTCAATTGAGAGTTCATTTGGATATTCAAGCTGGAGAACATGCTCAAGATTACGCTCAAGTTAGTTGGAATTCAGAAATTGAAGTTATTCATGAGAATTAATTCAGATTGCTCAAAAAGACAAATTGAACGAGTTGCAATTGCGTGTTCGTCAATTGTTGGATCAAGTAGAGCAAATTGTTAAAGAGCAAAACTATCAAAGATATCGTGAAGAAAGATTCAGACAAACTTCGGAATCGACAAACTCTAGAGTTTTCTATTGGTCATTAGCTCAGGTGAGGAATTTTCAAGATGATTAAAAAAAAATAATTACGTTTCATTTTGAAAAAATTCATAAACTCGGACTTAGTGTTCATGAAGTGAAAAACTATTTTCCAAAATATGACAAGAGTAAGCTGATTTTTCATTTGAAAAGCAAAACACAAGTTATTTAAAGATTTCACGCCATCAAACGATGTTTGAATTTTTGGAGCGTTTGAATAGATTACATATGCAAAAAACTAGCTTCTTGTCTCGAAATTCTTGAAGCAGTACATATTTGATTAATAATATCCAAATGATCCTCTAAATGTTTCCTTCTTGGAAAATAAAATAACAAAAACACATACTTCAATTTCTGAAAAATTGTAGGTTCTCGTCTTGGGAGTCACTGGTTATTGGCAAATGCGTCATCTTCGTGGATTTTTCGAAGCCAAGAAACTTGTATAAATCACCATTTTTCATACAAAATTAAGCTCCAAAGTGTTTTCTTCTTTTTCTTCTCCTCCTCCTCCGTTCTCCCCGTTTTCATTTCTATGTGATTTACTGGTTTTTTGTGGGTTCTGTTAATATTGTAATTTAATATTTTAATTTATTTCCGTTTTAGTGAAGATTTTCCGAATTCTAATCGATGGCATATTGTTGTTTTGGGTTATTTGTTAGCAGCCAAATATAGTATTTTATTTTCCATGAAAGAGTTCACTCGAATCTTTGTATTTTGGGAATTTTTTAGAATGGCAGGAGCACGGCTTCTTCAGGGTTTGACATCGCCGTGGTCTGTTGGATTTTCGAGTTTTGGTTTGGCCTATGGAGCCTATCATATCTGGGAGTTAGTGAATAAACATAATTTCTAGTAGTAAAACTCTGGACTCTGAAAAATTTCAGCTCAACACAATCGGGATCAAAATACGATTTACATGAAGATTTGACCGGAAAGACCTATATTGTGACCGGAGCCACATCGGGAATTGGGCAGGTTCGGTTAATTAAGGAGTTCTGGCAAATTGTAACATGAGTGTGCCATCCAATTTTTGGAAACTTAGAGCGAAACGTCTAGGATTGTGGTTATTCAAAAAATCTATAACACCCCAAAAAAAACCAAATCATATTACTGTTAAACGTTTTAAAAGTTACCATTCTCTGATCAATCGAGTTCCATTCTATTTAAGCACTATGACATTTTAAAAGAGCCCTAGACATCATACCATCGATGAAGTATGTGCTATCAATTACTTTCTGACTAAACTCTAAAACAATAAACGAGTGTAAAAAAGTTCTATGTGAAGCTATAAACCAAGCGGAATTGTTGTTTCTAGGCAACTGCTGAAGAATTGGCTAAAAGAAATGCGCGTGTCATCATGGCTTGTCGAAATCGCGAAAAATGTGTGCAAGTTCGTCGTGACATTGTGCTCAACACCCGAAATAAGCAAGTCTATTGTCGTCAATGCGATCTCGAAGACTTTGACAGTATCCGAACTTTTGTTCAGAAATTGAGCAAAGGAAAATTCGAGCTAGACAGAATTGATGGAGTTCTTCACAACGCGGCGATGATGAGTGGCGACAGAAAAGTTAATAAAGACGGAATCGAGAAAACGATTGCTACAAATCATTTGGGATCTTTCCTTTTGACTGGATTGTTGATGGATAAATTATTGAAACAACAAAACCCGGTCAGAATCGTATTTATGAACAGTAATATAATCGATAGGAAGTGTGAATTGAAGTTGGATGATTTCAATTCCGAACAATCGAAGAAATTCGACGGATATGAAGTGTATAAGCACAGTAAACTGGCCTCCGCCATCTTCTCTAAAGAACTTTCCGAAAGAGTCAAAGGTAAATTATTTTTAAGCGAAAATAATTCATTTATTTGTTTGTATTTCAGACACAAACATTTCTGTAATTGTCGCTGATCCTGGTCGAACTAAATCGAATTTATCTGCTCAAATGGATGGACAAACATTTTTCCTCAGTCGATGGTTATTGAACATTGTCAGTTTTGGAATGGGAGAAAGACGAACGGAAAAAGCAGTTCGGCCGGTGTTGTATGCGTTGTGTGATCCAGAAACGAAAGAGGAGAATGGGCTGTTTATTGAGTGAGTTTTTTTTTAAATTTAAACTGTTTTGAAAGATTTTTGTACCGAGTTAAAGTTTTAGCTTGAAAAACATGCCTTGGACAATCCAAAACGTGATCGATAAATTTCAATTAACATGTTCGATGTTCCAAATATTAACATCGACCTGGGTGCGTTATATTAAAAAAAAAAACACAAAAATAAGAATACTATGATTTTTGTTAAACATTGACACAATATACGTTCAAAGCTCGTTTTTGATTGAAAGCTTTGTGCAAATATAATCGCCCGAAAGTATAGCTTCAAAACTCTATTACCCAAAAAGAACCTTGTTTTTTATTTTCACAAAATTTAAATTCTCTATTTATTCGCCACCTGGCAATTTCTGTCATCTGTGTTTTTTGTGTCTGAACAGACGAATTGCATTTTTTATCGAAAAATTAAACACCTGTTATCGATTTTTTCACCAATTTCATTCTTTCCTCTAGCCGAGAACGTCACACTCAACCATGGAACGATGCTGTGCTCAACGAAGAGTCTCGAACAAAACTCTGGAATGTTAGTGTATCATGGTCGAAATTGGCGCAACATTTGCAAAAGGTTAACTGATCTTTATAATCCGAAATCATAGTAAAATATTTCAGCTCCGTGAAGATCTTGGAGATGCAGCCCTTCAAATGACTGAAACGCCAACTATCGAAAAATCAGTGAGCGGAGGTGGAAGATCATGGAAAACCTTGTGGTTGTGGTAAAGAAGTTTATAGATTAGTTTTGTTTTTGTTATAGTTTAGGAGTTCTCATAATAAAATTATTGTTTTTCTTTAAAATTTGATTGTCATTTTGTAACGGGTTTTAAGTGCCGTGTGATTTTTTTTGTGTCATTGAAAATATTTGATAATATACAGGATTTCAGCTTTATAGATGTCACTTTCATCATTGTTCATAAATGTTGGGGTGAGCTCGTTAGGAGCAATGGCATGTTATCACTTGATTTTGACGTATATCCCGATTTTCATACAAAGAAAAATGTATGGAAATGATCAGAGCAAAGTGAGTTTACAAAAAAAGAGATTGAAGATAATTTTTTAATGCAGAGATTATTTTTCTAAGGGATGCTGAAAAATATTCAGCACTCAATTTTTTCAAGATTTCTGAAGAGCCCGAAAAAAAATTCAAAAGACTTCACAAAATGAAGCTCTCACACTATTATTTCTACAATTCACCGAAAGAGTCTGATGAGCCACTTTCTTGTTTCAGGTTAGCGACGATCCGGTGCCCGAACCAATGGGAGTTATCTGTGCAGCTGTTTACCTGATCGCCATGTTCATTTTCATCCCAGTCCCATTTTACGAGTGGGTTGGATCGGAGGCGGAATTTCCATATGCTAAACTCCTTGCAATTCTCTCTGGTCTCATTTCTATCAGCACTGCAATTCTTCTCGGATTCGCTGATGATATGCTGGATTTAAGATGGAGACATAAATTATTGTTCCCGACTTTGTCATCATTGCCACTTTTGATGGTTTATTACGTGTCGGGTGAGTAGTTTTCATGAAAGCTTTCGAATTATCGGTTCTACTCTAGGTAATTCAACCACTGTTATGATTCCTGGTTTGATCAGACACGTTTTGGCCTCGTTTATCGATTTACCTGTCAGTGTGAACATCTCATTTGTATATTATATTTTTATGGGAATGGTCATTGTGTTTTGCACCAATGCAATCAATATTCTGGCAGGTGTCAATGGATTGGAAAGTGGACAATCTTTGGTGATTTCGATTTCTGTCATTATTTTCAACATTGTTCAGGTAATTTTGTGTTATTATGCAGATAAAAAGCTTTAAAATCGAAATGAAAATATTAAATTTTTGAGTATTCCGCTTCTCTTTCTTGTTAATCAAAATTTCGATATCATAATCATCAAGAATGGCAGGTAGAATGAAGTTTTTCAATAAGAATATGGTTAAAATTTTCTAGCAGTACTGTTCAGTAAAATTGTGCACTTTTTTTTAGTATTATTCGGAAAACAACAAATTCCAAAAAAAAAAATCTGAAATTGACTAAACTCGATAGAAGGCCGAACAAAAATTTGTATTTTTGTGCTATTTTCGAGATTATGTTTTTTCCGTCATTTTTGAGAAAATATCTTCCTTGAAAAATAAAACAAATATATTCATAATTTACTAGCGCTAAAGTTCCTAATCGCCGAAAATTAATTTTTACAGTTAATCCGTGTCGATTCTCAATACTGGCATCATCTCATCTCACTCTACTTCCTTCTTCCATTCACTGCCTGCACAGCGGTTCTTTTCCATTTCAACAAGTACCCATCCCGTGTTTTCGTCGGTGATACTTTCTGTTATTGGTCTGGAATGACGTTGGCTGTTGTTTCGATTTTGGGACATTTCAGCAAAACTTTAATGGTTTTCTTCATTCCACAGGTATTTTCCTATTTCTTGATAAATAATAACCAAACTTTATGTAGATCCTCAATTTTATATACTCATTGCCACAATTGTTCCATCTCGTTCCTTGCCCACGTCATCGAATGCCCAAATATGATGGAAAATCGGACACCGTGTCAATGTCGAAAGCGGATTTCAAAAAACGTGATTTGAAATTTTTGGGAAGTCTGTCATTGTTCGTCTTCAATTCGATAGGATGCTTGAGCAAACGAGAATATGAAAAAGATGGAGAAACGTAAGTTTTAATGACTTTCCAATTACTATAGTCTATTTTTGCTTCTGCGGCAAATTCAAAAATCATTGTTTTCTCGCTGCCATTCAACCACGTGCAGTTCCGTAATACGTTTTATAGTTTTACAACTACTGATAATGTTGATTTTTTAATGCATGTTCGAAAGTTGATGTTTGAAACAATTAAAAGCATTATCATATCAGGGAAAACCCCATATCAAACGATGAGGCAAAAAAAAAAACAAAAAGGGTGTGACTTCAAAGTGAGCGTTGAGTTGGAAGTTTTAAGAGCAAATAATGGTTGTGAACAGAAAAATGTGTTTGATTTTTCGATTTCCGGATGCCAAGTAAACATGCCTATTGTATCAAAAAAGGTTCTGGTTCGAAACATCAGATTTCATCGAAGGTTTTAAGAAGTACTAAAAATTATTCTTTGTGTTCACATCGAGGCCATTTCTATTTAATGGAAAAGCTTTGGTCAATTATTCAGATTCATTTCTGGAAATTGCATGTGGGTTAATTTTGAAACTGATGTAATCTGATGACTTCAAATGCTCAAAAAAAGACATCAATATTTTGCTATACTCAGATTTCATCAGAAGTGTATCTACAGTTTTGCAATTGTTACACATTCTGAATAGATTTTCCCGATTTTGAAGTGATACTAGAAATCCCTCATGGGAAGTTACATGATCATATTTACAAATCAGAAATTTTAAATGTGTTCTAATATTTCTTCACACGTTGAAACGGATTTTGACATTGCCAAAATTGATAATAATTGAAAATCCAATTTAAAAATTTTCAAATTTTGCGAAACTTCGTGGAAGTTTTTTCAAACTATTTCTTGTATCTATGGGGTAAAAAATATTCTATTGGCCGTTTTTCCATGTAATGCCTTTTTTCGACGAACATTCCTAAAAACTTCAAAAACTGAGCAGTATGCCAGAAATGAGCAAATTGTACAGAAATTACGGTATTGTTGTTATAAACCAATAATTCATTTTTGTGTATGTCAAACTTCTTAGAAGTGTACTGCACCACAAAAACTGCGTCTCTTGTTCATTTCCGTTTGAAGTGCAAATACAAACAAAAACGCCACGTGAATCTGATGATTTTTAGTACCATAATAAATTGTTTCATCATAAAATTGCATCTTCGATCGCTCTTGAAGTTTGTGCATTTTCATGCTCTATTTCTGGCGTATCTTGTAAACATAAATTTAATAGCTTTCTAGATAAAATGACTTCCTGATAAGTTTTGTTTTGTAGATGGATCGAGATCAACAACTTGACAATCATCAACCTTGTTCTCAAATTCTTCGGACCAATGCACGAGAAATCACTCAACGATAAACTCCTCAGTATACAAATCGCGTGTTCGATTCTTGCCTTCTTTATCCGGTTCTATCTTGCCTCACTGTTCTACGATGTTGTTAATTAGACTAGAACTAATCAAAGGGTTAATGTATTGGGTTCTTTTCGGGCTTTAATGTATTGTTGTTTGATTTTTTTGTGATGTGTTTTTGAGTTGTTAGGATCATAAAACGATGATAATATGTCAAGAATTGTTGGCATTCGAGAAAACATTTTTGGTTTGGTGATAAGGAAAGTGAGAGCTGTCATGTTGTTGGGAGCTACGATAGTAGCAATTCGGGTGGTACGGATCTTAGAGGTAATTATAATTTATGATTATGGAAAAAAGATAAAAGTCAAACTACAGTTGTACTTTTCAATAAAGACCAGACTATGAAAAAACTACATTATGCATACTTATTGGGTTTGCAATTGGGCAAAGTTGGAATTTTTGGATGCTTCAGGATATAAATGCCGAGATTTGGGGATCTTTGAAACAAAGAAGAATCGAGAAAAAGGACCCAAGACAAACATGGAAATGCTCATTACTGAATTTGTCAAAACTTGATTAAAATTTTTAAAAATATCAATTTTCTTCCTGGAAAACGTTTGGTAAAGCTGGACATTTTTTGAGCGAAAAAATATATTTTCAGATTTAGTTTCTCGAAAAGTAGCGAGACCCTTTGATCTACTATTGTGTTGCAAATTTTTTGAAAAAAAAATTTATTTTTGTCGTGAATCACCTATGAAAGAAAACAAAAAAAAAGAAATTTTTTTCAATATAAAATCTAACATTTTTTTCGATTGTTTTTCAGAAAAGAAAATAAGTTAATCAGAATCGAGAAGCCGAACGATTCGTTTCCTAAAATTGCAAAAATCAGGCCCGAATTTCAAAAAAAAATGAAATTCAAAAAATTATACGTAAGAACCAGATAATCATATAGTTATCTGAATTTGAGAACCTGTATTATCGGGCTTTTGAAGTCAGATAGATTTTAAGAACATCTGAAACTGGGCTGGAATTTACGATTTTTACGACTCCTAGAAATTGAAATGAGTTTTCTGCCTTTCAAACATCCGGAATCTAAATTTTTTAAACTTTTCAAGTAGCAACTTTCTTATCAAACTTATCATTTCATCGAAAAAACAAAACATGATTTTCAGTTTTTGCACCGTCAAAACCTTCATTTTTCTTGAACTGCATGGTTTACTGAAACATTATTCAGTTGGTACACTGATTTATTAGCCATTACACTAATTCCCTTATCATCATAATTGTTACCCACGAAAATGAAACGTGACCAGAACCTCTTTCCGATTAGGACAAAAATCAACGAAACGTCGAAACGAGTACAAAATTCATATGACCAACCAATAATAATAAATTTTGTTTTGCTCCTTGATGGCAACCGTAAATGTCTCAATTCGTATTAATTGTTACATCATTGTATAATAAACTTTGCTTGTCGGTTTTCTCTTGTACAGCATGTGACAAGAATAGGAAAAAGGAGGGGTGGAGCCAACCATGACAGCATTAAATCATAAAAATCAAACCGCTATAAATTGAGAGGGACTCGAATTGAGAAGCACTATTCCTTCGAAGTAGATAGGAAGAAACATGCCTCTTCACCACCACCATCACCATCACCATCGACACAATGTGTCACTTCGCAAGATTCGTAAGTTTTTATCCGAAATCGGGGGGACTTTTTGAGCCAATATGCACATTCCAGGCAAGATTTTCGACCGTTTCTCGAGCCATGGGCACAAGTTGAGTCTTGTCGAGGCTCGTCTTGCTCTCCACGAGATAAGACACCATGTGCATGATCTTCAATACTTGCCACACCACCCACATCATCATGAAGAGGGATTTATTGATTTCCCAGGTAGGAAGGAGCTCTTGAAAATTCAATCCAAAAAGTTATTCATGTTCTAGGGTTCCTCTCATATGTTGCTCCATCTGGACATGCTCATCATGGTCATTTTGGTTCTCGTATCCCTCTTGCGCAACATGCCCTTCACCATTCGCGTCCACATTCTTCACACCATGAAGAAGTCCATCATCATCACTATCATCATCATGTGAGACCATCGCGAAGTGATTCTTCATCGAGTTCTTCCTCATCGTCGAGCTCAAGCTCAAGCTCAAGCTCTTCATCAAGCAGCTCTTCATCGAGCTCAAGCTCATCGGAAGATGAGAAGCATCATCATAAGAAGCATGCCAAGAAGCATCACAAGAGAGCCGTCTCATCAAGCTCAAGCTCCAGCTCTAGCTCTTCATCGTCTTCAAGCTCAAGCTCGAGCTCATCATCGAGCAGCTCTTCATCGAGCTCAAGCTCATCGGAAGAAGAGAAGCATCATCATAAGAAGCATGCCAAGAAGCATCACAAGAGAGCCGTCTCATCAAGCTCAAGCTCCAGCTCTAGCTCTTCATCGTCTTCAAGCTCAAGCTCGAGCTCATCATCGAGCAGCTCTTCATCGAGCTCAAGCTCATCTGAAGATGAGAAACATCACCACAAGAAGCATGCCAAGAAGCATCACAAGAGAGCCGTCTCATCGAGTTCAAGCTCAAGCTCATCCTCATCATCGAGCAGCTCTTCATCTTCAAGCTCATCGAGCTCATCGGAATCTGAAGAAGAACACCACCGCCATCATAAGAAGCATGTGAAGCATCACAAGAAGGCAGCTTCGAGCAGCTCGAGCTCTTCATCTAGCTCGTCTTCGTCTAGCTCTTCTTCTTCATCAACATCATCATCGTCATCATCTGAATCCGAAGACGAGAAGAAGCACCACAAGAAGCATGCCAAGAAACATCACAAGAAGGCTGCTTCAAGTTCTTCGTCAAGCTCTTCATCTAGCTCCAGCAGCTCGAGCTCATCATCCAGCTCATCGTCTTCTTCATCATCATCATCATCATCATCCGAATCAGAAGACGAGAAGCGTCACCACAAGAAGAAGCACGCCAAGAAACATGCCAAGAAGCATCACAAGAAGGTTGCCTCTTCGAGCTCGAGCTCTTCTTCGAGCAGCTCTAGCTCAAGCAGCTCAAGCAGCAGCAGCTCGTCCGATTCGGAGCCAGAGCACAAAGAGCACCATGAACATCACCATCATGCTCACAAGGAACATGTAGAACATCATGGACACGGAGATCACCACGCCCACGGTGAGCACCACGGACACCATGCCCATGGCGAACACCATGGTCACCACGGAGAGCACAAGGAGCACCATGGAGAGCACCATCCACACCACGCCCACGGTGAGCACAAGGAGCACCATGGAGAGCATCATCCACACCACGCCCACGGTGAGCACCACGGACACCATGCCCATGGCGAACACCATGGTCACCATGGAGAGCACAAGGAGCACCATGGAGAGCACCATCCACACCACGCTCATGGTGAACACCACGCCCACGGTGAGCACAAGGAGCACCATGGAGAGCATCATCCACACCACGCCCACGGTGAGCACCACGGACACCATGCCCATGGCGAACACCATGGTCACCACGGAGAGCACAAGGAGCACCATGGAGAGCACCATCCACACCACGCTCACGGTGAGCACCANGGAGAGCACAAGGAGCACCATGGAGAGCACCATCCACACCACGCTCATGGTGAACACCACGCCCACGGTGAGCACAAGGAGCACCATGGAGAGCACCATCCACACCACGCCCACGGTGAGCACCACGGACACCATGCTCATGGCGAACACCATGGTCACCACGGAGAGCACAAGGAGCACCATGGAGAGCACCATCCACACCACGCTCACGGTGAGCACCACGGACATCACGCCCATGGAGAACACCATGGCCACCACACGCACGGTGAACACCACGGACACCATGCCGAGCACAAAGAGCACCACGGAGAACACCATCCACACCATGCCCATGGAGAACACCACGCTCATGGTGAACACCACGGACACCACGCCCACGGAGAGCACCATCCACACCATACTCATGGTGAACACCATGGACATCACGCCGAGCACAAGGAACACCACGGAGAGCANCACGCCCACGGAGAGCACCATCCACACCATACTCATGGTGAACACCATGGACATCACGCCGAGCACAAGGAACACCACGGAGAGCACCACGCCCATGGAGAACACCATGGCCACCACACGCACGGTGAACACCACGGACACCATCCCGAGCACAAAGAGCACCACGGAGAACACCATCCACACCATGCCCATGGAGAACACCACGCTCATGGTGAACACCACGGACACCACGCCCACGGAGAGCACCATCCACACCATACTCATGGTGAACACCATGGACATCACGCCGAGCACAAGGAACACCACGCCCACGGTGAACACCACGCTCATGGTGAACATCATGGACACCACGGAGAGCACCATGGTCACCACGCTCATGGTGAACACCACGCCCACGATGAGCACCACGGACATCACGCCCATGGAGAACACCACGCCCACGTTGAGCACCACGGACACCACGCTCACGGAGAGCATCATGGTCACCACGGAGAGCACCACGGAGAACACCACGCCCATGGAGAACACCACGGACATCACGCCGAGCACAAAGAGCACCATGGAGAGCACCACGCTCATGGTGAACATCATGGACACCACGGAGAGCACCACGGAGAACACCATGCCCACGGTGAACACCACGCCCATGGAGAACACCATGGACATCACGCCGAGCACAAAGAGCACCACGGGGAGCACCACCATGCTCATGGCGAACATCACGGACATCATGAAGAGCACAAGGAAAACCACGGACATCATGCTCATGGGGAGCATGGACATCATGAGCACCACGGCCACCACGAGGAGGAGGAGCATCATCACAAGAAAGAGAAGTCGCACAAGAAGAAGAAGAGCCGCAGCCACAAAAAGAAGCACTCATCAAAGAAGTCCTCCAAACATCATTAATCACATTTTAGTCGATTTTTTAAATTTGTATGCTAATTATATAAAGTTGTATATTTCGTAGTTATGAAAAAAAAAGAAATAGAACAACAATTCGAAAAAGAATACACTTGCGCAATTGAAACGTATATTATAGATTCATGGACCTCTCCTTGAACAGATTGATCCACTTTTGAAGTAGATAGAGCTGCCGGTTTTGAAAAAATAATTTCTATTGACGTGGATGTATTTGTTTTTGCAACAAAAAAATCACAAAACTTTGATTCCAAATAATTTTCAGCTTTTACAAACAAACTTGATGTCTTTTTTTTTGTTCTGAAAAACTGTATATTCCGGTGTCTATTACATTTTCTGTCTTCCGATAATTAATTCAGATAAAAAGGGCGATATTCTTCGGACATTAGATCAGATACATCGTAGACTTTTGTTCAGGTCTCAATTGTGAAAATGATGCGTTATCAATGAAAACAGACAGGTAAACTCATAGTCTACGAACGAATACTCTATTTTTTCAACAAACTATGTATGATCGATCGTTCTGAAAAATAGTTTCTTTTGAACAACTTGATAAGAACTCACTTGAAAAATATACACCTCGTAGATTTCTTTCAGGAAATCCATCATCGCTCGAAATACTTTGCTAAATGAACAGCATTCGTCGATATTGACGAGAAAATGGAGAAACCTATTCAACCATCAGTGATTACTTGAGAAGTATTGAATACCCTATCGTTACTCATCTTTCAAACATTATCGAAATATTGGAGCACATGAAGGAGTATTCAAAATGAAGAAAAATAATATGAAACAAATCCTACCATTTTTTATATCCGACGAGATACCTTGGCAAATCGACCAGTTTACCAAAAATATTTCAGATCGTGTCAAAAAAGTATACGGTGCTTCTGATTTGACCTGTGAGCAACGAAAGTATTATTATCCAAAGAACGGAAAACAGTATAAGTGTAGAAAAGAGAACATGAAAATTTCAAAGAAGACTTTTTAATAAAACTTTATTTCTCCTGAATAAGTGTATTTATGACAACGTTCTTGATTTTCTCCAAATTGAGCTCAAAATCTGATGCTAGACTCATGAACCCTTCATGATTTTGCAATTTTGGATTGATAAATTTGATCGTATCCTGTGCGGGGAATTTGACAGCTTTCTGGATTGCCGCGTTCAATCTTGGGGTGATAAATGCTTTTGAAAGAGGCGATAATCTTCCGATCGAGGATTCATCTATTCCTCGAACTGATGATCGATGTAGCCGGATATTGAATCGATTCATATTTAGTTTGGCGTTGAGGTCCTTATTGGTGTCAAAAGTGACATCAGCTTGTCCGTTAATAGAAAATACAAGAATCTGGGTCTTGTTCTTTGATGAAGTATCATCTTCCGGTTGAACATATGTCAAAATTCGATCTGTTTGGGGAGTTCAAGATTATGGGGGACTTTCAGTTAGCTTACTTGAAATATCAATGGAAACCGCGTTGGGGTTAATCATGACATAAGGAAGACCATGTGGAAGGATTATGAAACTGGCAGTGGAGTTGGGATATGTCTAGAATGCTCAGGATATTAGATGCTAATCCTCATTTCTCACCTTTCCAATTTGACTTATCAAATGTCCAACACATAATACTGTTGGGTTCTTTTTTGTAGGACATGACGTTGCGACGAAACTAGACATCTCACTTGGCAAATTCGATTGATCAATCTTCAACAAAAATCCTTATTCTTCACCCACCCCATTACCATCTTTTGTACAAACCTTCATAGACAATCGATTATCTTGATAAGCCTGATACAACATTGTGTTCAACACATGGTCTGATATATAAAAATGAACCATACTATCCCCATCAGCTGGCGATGTTGGCAATTCCATAGGTCTTGGGTAGAAGGGGCTGGGATGATGCGAGGTAGCAAATCGGGTTTCACCTTTAAAAAAGGTTCGGGGTCCATAATAGGTCATGTTTCACTCACCATACCTAGATGATTTGTTTCGATGTAGTCCATTGTAATCAAAGGTTGCGCGATGAGTCGGTTATCAACAAACATATCCCTCGAGAATTGTGACATAAATGCGCTGAACACATCATTATCTAGATTTGGGAAATATTCTTTGAGATCTATTTTGATGAGGTTATCGAACAGTTTCGCCACATTTTGCTCAAGCAAACTTTGAAGACGTGAGCAGAAGATTTCAGGAATCCGCTGACGCAAAGAATCATTAACTGTGTTCTGGAAAAAAGCTTTTGAGGGTTTATCAGTCCTAACAAAAACAAAGTTACCTCAAAAGTCTTGATGAACAGTCCCATTGGTCCAGTTGGATTCAGATTCACATGACTTCGATCCACTATAGCTGAACAGTTTCGAACTATTGCACTCATTCGTCCGTTGACATCGGCGAGAAGTTCGGCGGTGACAGCAATAGTCATACCAACGATAGATCCATCTAGACTTCCTTCGAAGTTTAGAGGTGGGGAACTGGCGACAAACTCGGAAGATAGTCTGGAATCAATGGAGGGGAAATTATAATTTTTCTGTGCTTTTATTATGCGATGTTTATTGTTTGATTAATCAAATCGAAAGACGGAATCTGCTCTTACTGCAAAAACGATGCGATAATTTAATTTTTTAATTAAAAAAAAATATTGAAAAATGAGAAAATATTTTTTAGTCGTGTTTTTATCAAAAAATTCAATTAAATTCAAAATTCTCGGTTTTTCTGCAGTAAGATGTGCAAAATTGATTTATTTTTGTGTTGAATCAAAGACGTTTTTTTTTTCACCTTTCAGCTTTTCAGTTTATTCAGGGAAACAGGTCAGCCCGTTCACCTGCTCGCCTTGTTTTTTTTCTGTTTTTTTTTGCGGGCGTGCAGGCAACTACACGTTTTTTTTGGGAAATACCACTGAAAAGTTACTTCATCAGGTATCTAATTCCATGTTCCAAAAAAAAAAAAAAAATTTTAAATTCTACAACTCATGAAAATCACTCACGACACATCCAAATTCTCCAACCCTAGCACAATATGTCTAGGTGGCAAGAAATTGAGCACCGATAAATGCGGAGGATGATAATTGTTTACATGTAGCTTGCGTAAATTCACAACTCCATTAATCCCAATCTGAGGGAACGGGATACTCGTCGAGAAGTCACTGAGCTTTGATATATACTCATTGAAAATATGCACACCAACAGTCTTTACATGGTTTGCACCTTTTTTAGTTAGGCGGATCTTGACACCGGGGTTACCTGAAAACAGAGGATCAGAAATGAAAGTGTTCCACAACCCGGGATTACCTGGATATCTGAACCATTGTTTCTGAACTCGAATCTGATGATATGTCAAAACAAAACCAGCAAAATAGAGAGTGATAAGAACGCCAATTAAAAGAGGTGAACGAAGAAACATTAAGGTCGAAACTGCTAAAATCCGTCTATATTGTCGATTTCGTTTTTCTCCGCCTTGGCTGCTGGCTAATCATTTTCTTCTTCTTCTTTTATCGTTTTCGCAACTCGTTTATTTTCAAAACACACACACAAAACGAGAATTAACGCATTGTCACTCTCATCATAATATCCGTAGAAATTGTGGGATTTTTATGAGAGACGCAGTCACATATATTGGGGGAAGGGTCGGAATAGTATGTGGTTATCTATCTGCCAAACTCGCTTTTTGTCGGGTGCACGTGAAAAAATGGGAGGGGACAGACAGACCTGTAGCATGTCTTCGGCAGGTCTGCAGAAATAAGGCTGGGCTGCAGCATCTTACATGTGACAAGTAAATTTCGAAACGAACACTTCGGCATGTTCCGCGCAAGCCTGCGGCAGCACTGCGAGAAATTCCTTGTGTTAGTCCAGATGAAATAATTTTTCAGAAAATGATCAAAGGTGAAAATTTGACATCAAGTATTGATGAAGTTCAAACTTTTGGTCCTTTTTTCTGAATTGGAAGTCTTGAAATGAACCTCCTGATTCAGGTGATTCAGGTGGTCCGTTTCAATAACTACCTGATTAATAAGGTGCTATCCGGACATCATTATCAAAGTTGCGAAGTTGTATCTCAATTTTTTACACTTCATGTAAAAACTGTATATTTCATATCTCTTCATTAAATCAAATAGGAAACCTTAAAAATGTTGATGTTTGAAATTTTTTTCCTCGTGTCTGATTATATCTTCAAGGTATGAAAAACGTGGATCCTAATGACCAACTATCATCAGATTAATCAGCTTTTTTCTTCTGTTTTTGGAACTTCAAAAATCGAACAACGAAGATGTTATCTACCGATTAGTTTCGCTTTAATGATCTTTTTCGATGTTCTGGATAAAATCCTGGTAAACAATGTTTAATGAGTTGATGATTCAGTTGTTATAACTAGTTTTCGATAAACTTCAAATAGGACCCAAGAAAAATGTTTCCTCGATTCATTTCAATAATCATCATGTGGTCTACGTAGTGTTGTTCAGTATGAGCCACCTGGGAACCACTAAGCTTAGAACTTGACACACCTTTTTGCCACGCCCATGTTGATCCCCAGAACATGAGACCGAATTTTTTTAAACAACAAACCCTTCACAAAACCGGAATCAGATACAGTAAGCGAGATCTAATCGACTACATTCATCCATTCCTCAGTATTTGTGTTTTCTTTATTTGCCGCACATTAATTGTTCTTGTTACAAAAGTGCAAAATGAATGATGGTTGTGATATATCAAAACAAAAACGAACCATACTTTTGGTGGTAACTGCCTTGTTTATCTTTTTGATGTTTCGAATGAGCCGTTCTTCTGGTGAGTTGAACACTTGAGCCGAGATAATTTCTAACACATGTTCCAGTGACGGAAGATATGGAGACGAAGGAGATGAAAAATACCACATTATTGACGCACTTTCCGGCTTTCCATTTTCAGAAAACCGAAGAAGACCCGCGTTTCAGATTTAACTCGTAAGAAATCCTCAAAACATTTTTTAAAATTTGATTTTAAAGTTCAGATCCACTTGTAATGTCGAAGAATGGAATCGTGTTCAAACAAACTCCATCCCAAACATGGAGTATTACGACCAGTTAGTCAAGGAAAAGGTCACTAGGTTTGACTATCTTTTCAACACATCGCCTAGTCCATTTTCCGCATTTGCTTATGATGATCATATTGCGGTTATTTTAACATCGGAGAGGAATTTTTCGTGAGCGCAATTTTATAATTTCATTTTAATGTTCGAGGATTTTTTCAGACATACAGTGACATGTCGTTATTATGATTGTAAGAAGAATGAGATAATGGATCCATTTGAAAGTCGAATCTTTCCGAGTTCAACAGTTTATTGTCCAAGAAGAATTGGTGCAGAGTACATTTCAATTTCGAATTTCGCCGATGGTCCAGTGGAATTTCCAGTGCCGATTGTTCCAAGAGTTATGAAAAGTGAGCTATTCAGTGGGGGAATAAAAATGGCTCACAATCAGTTCGTGAAAAAAACCTTTTACATTTTTAAAACAAAAAATTTTACGACGTTTTTTTCAAAAACTAACCGAGTCCATTTTCGAATGAATTCTTTGAAACGGGAAAATAGATGAAAATTTAATACCACCCCTGAATACTCTTTGAATTGGGTAA
Source organism: Caenorhabditis sp. 38 MB-2015 (assembly GCA_900536415.3). Taxonomy (NCBI): domain Eukaryota; kingdom Metazoa; phylum Nematoda; class Chromadorea; order Rhabditida; family Rhabditidae; genus Caenorhabditis; species Caenorhabditis quiockensis. Next base: position 164,330 of record LR548588.1, read on the forward strand.
AAAATTAGAATCAGATCGAACCTTAATTTTTTCAAAAGCTCTTGGTCGGGACCGAAAACCTCTGAGAACTCGAGAATCCAATTCTAACATCAGAAAAGCTCCTGATCATCAATCGAGCATGTGCATTATCTCAACTTCAATGGGTAAAACGTGCTACTTTGATAATCCCCTTTTTTCTTTATTAGGATGAAATTTCCTCTATTAATAAATGTCACAATCGGTTTCTACAGGTCCGATTACCTCAGAAAATGTGTATAAGAAAATCACAAAGCTTTACCGGTGGAACTGAAACTAGAGCAATCAGAACTATATTATGTTCCATGAAATTGGGTCAAAACTGACGTTCCTGGTACTTTGTTACCATCCTTAATTCAAATTCCAGAACCAAAACACTATCTCTCTGTGTGCATGTCTACATTATACGGAGATGAGCCGAAATTCCTCCAAATCTCCGATTTCATCGAATACTATCGTTTCCAAGGTGCCACATTTTTCACCATGTATGTTCGAAATGTGTCCGAGTATGATCGATTCCTACTCGATGACTATGTTCGAACCGGTGATGTTGAATTGGTCAAAATGCACGATCATTATTGGAGAGCTGATTTCATGTGGCATCGTGTACAAATTAATGTATGTAACAATGAGAGGAGTAATGTTCGTCTAGAACTATGTAGACAGTTTTTAGGAATGTCATCATCGTTCGATCAACTTTGCCAAATGGACAGCATTCGTTGATATCGATGAGAAAATTGAGATGGAAACTACACAATTTCCAAAATTGGTCAATTTTCTTGAGTATGTTAGTGGGAGATTCTGAGTTCGAAAAACATTTTTTTAGCGTAGTGGATCCGGATGTAAGTACACTCCATTTCAAAATCAAATGGATTATCAAAGACAAGCCATCGCCTGCAAAATATATCAATGATCAGCAGGTAGGTTGAGTTAAAAAAAACAAAAAACGTTTGCGTTGGAGCACACTTGCTCATATGACCTATAAACTGAAAGTTTCAAATTTTTATGCCAGGAAATCGTTTTTCTCAAGTTAGAAGGAATCTTTGAGAACTTCAAATTTTAGAAAAGCTAGAACAAAAATTGAAAAATCATAATATTTTTGTGCATTTTCAGAAAATTGTGATTACATCTGAAAATATTATATTTTTTCATTTCCACATTAAACTAACGTTCTAGGAATGATCAAGATTAAAAGTAACCCTATAGCTTACTATACGGTTTTTGTAAGTTTTTCTTTGCTTCAATGTAATTTTCAAGGCTTGACAATCTCTTTCAGCAAAAATGAATACGGGATATTGATCAGCTTACAAAAAATCTTTTTTTTTTACAACATCTCCTTGTAAGACAAAATCAGTTTTTCATTCAAGCTAGTCGCGGAAATGATATTCCGCAAGTACACCAATACATCAACAAAACTGGATACATGGATGCAGCCGAAATGTGTAGTTAGACCGGAGAAGATTGCCATCATGTCGATTCACGATCCAATCGCCACTTTTAGATCATCCCAATATTCTATGGTCAATGAAAAAGTGGCGGTTGTTCGACATTATCGGAATACCTTTGATAATTTTTTCTTCGAGCAAGTTGATCGAATGATGGTTCATGGGCCATTTAAAACTACCAAGATTGACCAGTACACATCGGATTATTTGACCAAACAGATAATTGATCGAGTCAAGTATGTGTACGATATACCAAAAGTCTCTTGCCAGCAGAAATTAAAGTTTTATGAACATGAAAAAACTGATCTCAAATGTGAATAATGAACCCCTCTCTAATGTTTTCTCTGTATATATTATATATAAATATTTTATTCAAAAACTCAAATTTTACTTGAAACAGCATCCGACTCCATGAACTTTTCCATCAACTCATTCACCCTTTCCGGCTCATCTTGTTGTACCCAATGTGATGCTCCTGAAACAATTTCCACCTGGCAAGACACTTCGCAATATTTCTTCGACCCTTCGGCTCCTCTGACATCCAAAAATGCGTCACCATCTCCCCAAACAATCATCACTGGCACTTTCACATTTTTCTCAGTGATTTGGGTGCCTGGTTTGAATAGTTCTCGATAGTAATTAATTGGACCGGTGAGCGCGTCAGGTTGAGAGAATACATATTTCCATGCTAAAAGGTCGTCGTCAGTAAAGTTTTGAGTGTTGCGAATGCCGGCTTTTTGACTGCGGAACATTTTTTCGAGCATTTCCATTTTGTTGAGACGCATTCTTAGCTCAGGAATGGAGGGTGATTGGAAAAAGTAGATGTACCTAGAAAAATGAAAGGTGTGCATACATGGACGATGGTTCCACTATCTTAACTCTGAAGTTTCAGATATGAAGAAGTTCTGAATTTTAAGTATCCTCTTTTGAATTAGATACAGTGCTGGCCAAAAAGGTGTTCGCAAACGGTTTTTTATGGATAACTTTTTTGAAACTTGTCGGATCACTGTCAAATTTTTATCAGACATGTCTGACATGTCTGTTAACATCCACAAAAAATTTGGAATGTCGAAGTTCAGTTTCAGAATTTTAAGACCTGATTTTATGATTTTTGCTGAAAATACGAAATTTCCGATTTTGTCTTCAGCGGCTCAGATTGATCCAGAAATTGGTCGGACCTTCAAGGTTGAGTTTTGAAAAATTGTAATATGTCTATTTTAACACTTTTACGACAAGATATCATGGTACATTCATCAATTCTGTTCTATATCAGATGATAGTACTGTAGAGCTCGACAATTAAGTTCCGAACGACAAGAAAACCATCGGATCGGGTTGATAACAATTTTATTTGACTGAATATATTATTTGGAAATGTTCAAGAAATTTTCTGAAACATTTGAAGCCTTCATATCGATATTGGAATGACTTAAAGATGACTTTGAAAGTAGTTTGAGCCTAATTAAAGGGAAATTCGAGTCGAAAAGTGATTGCTAGCACATCATTATCGACGTAATAGATTTTTTTTCGAGTCAGTATTTAATTGAATCACTTTTAACATTTTTCAGTCTGAAGACAATCGATATTGATAGTTTTGATGGAGTTTTAAGACCAGGTAACAATACACCAAAAAGTAACAAAAGTTCGATTGGTTCAAATCAGTCACTACCGAAACATCACAAACCAAGATAATTCTTTTTCAGTCACAACAGAACAAGAACTTAATTTTGGATCGTTTTGAGATTGAAAACAATAATAAAAAACCCGAATATAAGTTGGTTGGGCTGTTCCTTCGGATTCTAGAAATTCATTGCGTAATTCGTCTGTAAAACTTCCTCAAAACGATTTAGAAAGTTGTTTTTAGACTGAAAACATTGAAAATGGTTCAAATAAATACTACAGACTCGAAAAAAAAATCTATCACGTCGATAATGATTTTCTAGCAATCATTTTTCGACTCGAATTTCCCTTTAATTAGGCTCAAACTACTTTCAAAGTCATCTTTAAGTCATTTCAATATCGATATGAAGGCTTCAAATGTTTCAGAAAATTTCTGGAACATCTCCAAATAGTATATTCAGTCAAACAAAAACATTATCAACCCGATCCGATGGTTTTCAGACGTCTGTTGTTGTTCGGAACTTAGCTTTCAGATTTGGACCCTTTTTTCTATCTTCCAGAATCTCCTATACTAGGATAGAATTGCTGAAAATTGATATCTGAAATCCAAAAATAATTGAATGTAACTCAGACAACCTAAATTACCATTCAAACGCAAAAAAAACTCACCAACTCTTTGCTCTTTGTTCTGGACTTTTCATAAACACCTCTCTAAACGCTGTCGGATGTGGTACATTGAAAACGATCAATTTCTCAAGAAGTTCTGGATACTTCAATGCGACCTACAGAAACAGGTACTTTAAAACTCTACAATTCAAAATTCTCAAATAGTTACCCTCCAGCAAACAATTGCTCCCCAATCATGAGCAGCGAGATAAACTTTCTTGCCAGGCGCCAACGTTTCAATGAACTCCCTGATATCTTCAACGAGATGAGTTAGATGATATTGTGATTGTGAGCGGGGTTTGTCACTCTCCGAATACCCGCGCATGTCAAGAGCAAGGCATCTGTGTGTCTTTTTGAAATGGTTCAATTGGAATCTCCAAGAGTACCAGAACTCCGGGAATCCGTGGACCATCACCAGAACATCACCATCTGCTGGACCTTCTTCAACATAGTGTAGCTTAATATTCTGAAAAATATACCACTCACGTCCGATAAAATCTACCCAATTCACTAACCTTGAGCTGCACAAACTTATGATGCCATCCATCATCAAGAATCTCAGGTCTCGGCCAAGTCAACTCTCTAAAATACCCCTCGCCTTTTGAAATACGCTTCCAAACCAGATCCAAGATTACCAATGATGTGTATAAATATTGGCGATAAGTGGAGTATACGGACTGCACAAGGTCTGCGAATACACCCATCTGAAACCGACGTTAAATTTAGGTGAAAATGTACAAACAAAACAGGTAAAAAATTGAATGTTTGTTGCTTTGTGAAGAAGAGAGTCTTATCAGCTGACAAAAACAATATGATGAGAGAAAGAGATAAGAGACAACAACATTTTGAAGGGCACTACAATGTAGGCACATAAATATAACACAAATCATATTTTTTAGGAATTTGGGAACTTGAAACATGGTTTGTTGAAACAAAAATCTTATGGTTCCGGATTTTCACCCCCGGTCATTCAGTCCTCGTTTTGTAAAATGCAAAAAGTTTGACCCGGTTTCAAACAACCTGGGTCATGACTCTAATATGATTCGGTCAGGTACACTTGAGTTGAATCTGACACGACTGTGAAGTGATCCCATTGAAATCGACACGGATCAAGCCCTAACATATACTCATCTGACCTGGGTTTGGAACAGGATCAACACTTGCTTATAACGAGTCGGAATAGGGTTCTGTCGATTTGACCTATTTTTACATGACACGATCCGACCGACCCGGAAGGATTATACTGTTGATTTGGATAAAAATAAGGGTCGAACGAGTTGGAACCGTGTAATGATCTTGGTGAAATGGAAAGCATTAATTCACACACGTGTCAGATCCATGTTATGTGTTGCTGATAGCGTCGCTTCTTTTCACTTGAATTATTTCTGACATTCAGGTTTAAAATATCTGGTTTTATACATGGTATATGACCCAGTCAATCTACCCTCCAAAAAAAAACAAGAAAAAACTAAATTCCATTCAAAATTAAATATTCACGCAAAGTCTCATCATTCTTATTTCCTTTATTTCAAGAAAAATCTTCTTTAAAATTAATCGCTTCTAAAAATGGCCAAATCCAAAATGACAAACATGTTCAACAAAGATCGAGCCAATAAATGGTTGAGGTAAGTGTAACTACCTACAGTACTCTGCTCTATCATAATCCTTCTAGTCATACAGAGGGTCTTGATGAGAATCTGGTGCATATGTCAAACGAGGCGACCATCTATCATGAGCAAATTTTGAGAATGACTGCGGCTCTTCAAAAACATGTGAAAGAGTTGGGCGAAGGGCAAAAACATCCATATGCAAAGACAGCGAGAGGTGTTAAGGGATATCGAGAGGGGGTGGGTGATAAGGAAAGGGTGATTAGTAGATTATAATGTTCAGATTGCAACAAAGAGTCTGGGCTCAAAGTTTGATAACGCTGTAGAAGGGTTGGATAAAATGGCCGATGCGAATAATGAGTTTTCGAAGAAGTTGGCCAGTATTATTATGACTAAGTGTCTTAGTTTTAAAGAGGTGAGTTTTCATTTTCAAATTGGAAAAGTCTTGAAAACATATTTTTCAGGTTGACTGTAAAGATATTGACCAGCAGATGAAACAACTCGCTAAAGTTATCAAAGAACTCGAATCCAATAAAAAGAAGGCTGAAAAAGATAATGCCAATGCTTATCTTGTCGAAGCTTCTCAAGAAAGTTTGAAAAAATGCAGCGAGGAGACTTCGGCTACATTGACAAAGTATAACAAAGCTGCTATTGAGTTGGTCAATTTCACATCTAGCGAGTATAAGAAAATGTTTGAGACTTATAATGAAGAAGGGGCAAAGAACATGAAAATATAATAAATATTTTAACTTGTTTCGTTTTCCACTCTTTTTGTTGATCTTTTTATGGTTAATAATGAGAAATTATCTGTTTTTCACAATAATGCGCGCGGCGCAAGATATACTGCCGACAAATAAGACATGTTGGAAGTGCGCTCTACCGCACACAATTTTTTTTTGAAAATTTCTTTTCCTTTTTTCGGTTTTCCACATTTTCCCTCGCCAAGAGGAAGCAGGTTGTCCTTTCTTGTGTAATTACTCATACATGGTCTCATTTTTAATGCATGAACGCCTCTTTCTTCTCCGAGAATCTTCATTTTGCTCAGAGTTTCGCAATTTATGTCTTTTACAGAGATGAGCGAAGTTTATGAACTAGAAATCACCACAAATGCCACCGAAATGCCGCTGGAGAAAAAGTTTCCAGCTTCGATAAAGCTCAACGAACTAAAGGTAATTTTTTTTATTTCGATTTTCCATGAGAAAATGCTAAATTCCAGCGTAAACTCGAACTTGTTGTGGGTACAGAAGCCACAAATATGAAGGTTCAGTTATTCACATCGGATGGCGAATCAAAAGGAGAACTTGTGGACGAAACGAAAACTTTGCGTGACTTAGGAGTTCGAGATGGTTACCGGATACACGCAATCGATATAACCGGAAGGAATGAGGACTTTAAAGATGATAGCATGGTTGAAAAATATGAAATGGCTGATTCGGAATATGACAAAAGAACAGATAGTGTTCGAGCATGGAAGAAGAAAATGCAAGAAAACACCCCGAATGCACCAGCAACTAATACTGATACTGCAAATGAAGAAGCGGCGAAATCAATAAAAATCGGAGATCGATGCGAAGTTCGAGTTGGCGGGGCAAGACGAGGTGAAATTGCATATGTAGGCGAGACCAAATTCAAGGTGAAATATTTTATATTTAAATTTAATAAAAAATTCGTTATTTTCAGGATGGTATTTGGATTGGCGTGCGATATGATGAACCGGTAGGAAAGAATGATGGATCGGTTGCTGGCGTTAGGTATGTTAAAGTAAAATTTCGTAAAAAATATTAAAAAAAAAAAAACGCCGGCATGTGTCTCAACTTCAAATTCAAAACATGTTCCGAATTTTAGAATCTGGATTCAAGATTCTGCAGTGAACTATTAAAGAAAATTTTAAACTGTCGATAAAAGCGAAAATTCGTAAAATCATCGAAGATTGTAATAATGATTTTTTAATAAATATTTTTGAAACATTTTTTTTCAACTCAAATTCGAGAAACTGAAATAATGATTCCAGATCTCAGACCAACACAAATGTATTCAATAAAAAAAAATCTGCTTCTGTATTGTTAGAATTTTTTGCGTGTTTTTCTTCGAATTTTGTTTTTTTTTCTGAAGCATGGAATCGGGATTTCTGAATATCAGTCCCTTGTTGCAAATTTTTCAAATTGAAAACCTGGCGTTTTGAATTCATACTCCGAAACTAGCTTAATGCTCATCTGCTTCAAAGTTTCTGCAAAGAATATCGTTTTTGACCGAAGGAATATTGAATCTAAAACTAATAATAAGATTGTTTAAACCTAAAAAACCAGTTTTGACAAATCAAAATCTGAAGTGGAAACTATAAAAAGTCAACGACAACAGTTCTTTCAACCTAATCATCAATTTTCGATATAGAAATCAGCCAAAAATTAGTTTACAACCGCAAAATGATGAAAAAGTTAGTTTTTTGAAACTGCTCAAACGCCTCTTTTTTTTTGTGAAAACACGTTCTCATACCATACCACTTTGTAAACTTAGAAACAATAGAATTAATTTCTGTTTCAAAAAATTTCTTTGTACAAAACGAAACATTTTTACGTGGTGGGTATTTTAAAAATGAATTTTCAAGCTTCAAATCTAACATTTCTTTCTGACGTGAGAATAAAAAGCAAGGCTTTTTCCAAATATGTTCTGTGCTCTTTGAATATTTTCTCTTCTCTCGAAGTTCTTTGAATTTTGCTCTTCATTTTACAGATAACAAACAACACACAATCTCACAATTTTCAGGTACTTCCAATGCGACAACAAATATGGTGGCTTTGTTCGTCCAGTCGACGTCGTCACCGGCGATTTCCCCGAACTTTCAATTGACGAAATTTGATTATCTTATACTATACATGATCATGATAAATAAAAAACAATTTGAATTAAACTCTCGTTCCCTTCGGCTACTCGTTTTCACTTGATATAACCATTTTTCTGTTATACCAATGATAAGAACAAGTTGAAATGAAACTGGAAAAAAGTCGGCGAAATCTGGGGCTGGCCAGATTTAATCTGATCATCACTTTCTTTTTCATTTCCATATACATATACAACAAAGTAATAATAGGAAAATTTTTGAGAGACAAGATTGGTTTTTTTTTCGTCAAGCGCTATTATAATTCCTAATTGTTGTTTGTTGTTGTTGTTTTTGGTAGTTGGTATTACTAAGTATTTCTAGAAGAAAAATATGCGGTGGACACTTTTTATATTCACCATTTTTTGGGTGAAAGGTGAGTTTTGGGTGGGACAATAGGTGCATTTAAAATTGGGGTAGAGGTGCTCGGTGAGTTGATCTTACTGTAAGTTTTTGACAAATTGGTCTACTACTTTTCTTCATGTCGTTCAGGGAGAGAACTTGTTCGTTGAGATAGAAAGTGTGCTCTATTGCGAAAACACTTTGAAGTTTTCATGTTTTGTTCCAAAAATGTTGTGCAAACACTTTACGCGCACACGTTGGCGACAATTTGCACACTTATTTTTTCAGGGATGAAAGAACACTTTTTTAAATATTTAAAATATCACTTTTTCATGTGGTTCGTATCAAAAAAGAGATAGAGTGACGACACTCCGCTAACCCGTTGTTAAGCTGCGGAAACTAAAAAAGAGGGAATTTAAATTTTGATTTCCTAAGCGTTTTTTCACTTTTCAAAACTTTTTTAGGCTAATTGAAAGTTGCTTTTTTAAATATGAAAGCGAATAACGTTTTTTTTCCAACAAAATAACTCGAAGTGTTGGTTTAATATAGTAAAACTCTCAAAGAATTCAAAATTTAGAAACAATTAAGGTTTACTGTCGAATTCTAGGCGTGAAAATTGATATTTTGGAACCCTGAAAATAATCTGGTTCAACCACGAACTATGATAAGTTTTCTAACCTTAAAAATATTTCCAGAAGTCTCCCCTTGTGCTGAAAATCCGCCATTATGCATGATGGAATTGCTTACAAAATGGGAAGAATTCCGAGTCACCGAGATCGAAGCTGTCAATGTTACGCTTCCTGTAAGCTTTCCTTTGTTTCTGCCATTGAAAAAAATGAATAACCTGTTTTTCTAGGTTCTCTACTACACGAAAACATCGCTCGATATATTATGCAACATTTATAATGGGCTAGATGCCAAGTGTGAGATTCAGAGTTGCGAAGATCCGGTGTCGAGTTTTGTGAAGAGACATTTCGGTTATACATGTGGAATAAGTTCTAATAATCAGGAGTGTATTCGAGAAGCGTTGATTGGGTCAAATTGTACGGAGAATATCAACGAGGCACCAAAAATTGGAGGAGATTGTAAGTGAGAAAGAGGAATCGGATGGGGAAACCTAGTGAAGCAACCGACAATTTACGGGTAGTGTTGTCTGCTATGTTGAGCCAGAGAGACTTTTTGTAAGAATAATTATCTAATGACTTCCAGTAAACTGCCCAAACATCAACAAATTTGTTCCATGCGCTGAAGAAGTTATCAAGTCGAAATGTGACATGACATCCTTTTCAACTGTTATGAAAACTATTCAAATGTATGGATGTGATGAGAAAATCGATCTTCAGAAAGTCGACGAGTTCTTAAACATCAGTGAAGGACCTAGTACTAGTACTGGTGCTCCTGATATCACCACTGAGCAAATTGTAAGCTCCACAACTTCTGAGACACCTACAACTACGTCGGAGATTTTGCTGACGACGGTTCCAGAAGTGGCTACAACGCCTTCTGAAAATCTGACGACCGTTGAGCCAACAACTCCAGAGCAAGAGAGTTCTGGAGAGCAACCGGAGTCAATAGTTACAACGACAACTACAGTAGTTGAGATCAGGACGAGGAAACCGAAAAGGTTCAAAGCAAAAAATATGACAGATTGCTATAGTAGTATTCTCAGGTATAGTACTTTCATAGTGATATCTGAAAATCATAGTTTTTTCAGTGATTTTGGAAGATTTTTGAAAGCCACACCATCATCGTCATTCATCAGATTCCCATTATACGGGCTTAAACCCATGGAAGTTGATGTTCTATGCTCGAAAAGAGAAATTAGTCAAGAATGTGTGAATTACTATTGTGTTGGGAATTGTCGTCATCCTCCGATGAAGAGTTTTGTCGACGCGCAGTTGAACGAAGTGTGTCGATTGAAGAATCGAGATGATTTTGAACTGGAGTTTACTTGTTTGCAGAATGTCTTAGCTGATTCACCGGTAAGGGTTTTTTAAGGTAGTCAGGGGTTTCTGGAGTTGGACTGGAAAGATGATGAGTATTTCAGCTAGGGTTGTAAAATCGGGCGAACGGGCGGCCCTTTCGCCCGCTACATGAAACGCCCGTTCACCCGTTCACCCTTTCGCCCGTTTGCCCTAACACCCGATCGCCCTTTCGCCCGCGCCCTTTCGCCCGTTTGCCCTTTCGTTTTTCGCCCGACAGGGCAAACGGGTGATTTTTTTACAAGCTTAATTTCAGCTATAACTATTTTAACTATGTATAGGTAACAATCTGAAAATATGCCTGAACAATAAAAGATGCTGAGAGTGTAGATTTTTTGAAGACGAAGCGATTTTCCGTGAGCGTGTAAAGTTCAGTAAAAGCTGCAAATTTTATTGAAGAAGCGCTGATTTTGACAAGATAGTCTCTGAAGTTGTAAAAAACAATCAAATACAGATATGTGAATTAATTATAACTAACTACTGACTTCTAATGTACTTTATTGTTTTTCCAATTTTTAAAGAAATTATATCTAGCCTCTCTTGTTTTTAGGAATGTCTCACCTTCATCAACACAACCACCCCAAATCGCTGTGATGGTCATGGTCATTTCCGAAACTGTATAGCTGAAAAACTGGTCAGCGAATGTTCTGGCGACACTTTGACACTTCTTGATCGCCTTCAAACTGGTTTTGGATGCAGACTACTTACTGGATTTGAAGTAGAAGAGATTGAAATTGAAGCCAGTGGTGATGAAGGTTCAGGTGTTGAAGAGAGCTCTAACAACACTCTGGTAGAGGAGAAAATTGTTGAAAAACAAAATGGAACTGTTTTCGAAGAGGTTTTATTGACAAAGGTCAATGAGACACGAAATTGCACTGATGATGTGAAGGATACGGTAAGAAAAAGAGCTGAACATCTACATACATACCTAGTAAATTTTTTCAGGCTCTCGCATGTCTTGCTCCTCTTCTTCGACTTTGGACTGGTATAAAAGCGAATCGAAAAGACACGGAGGTTGTCTTCCCAATCTTCCAGTTTTCCAAATTCGAGCTCCTTGAACTCTGCGACTCTTTCATCAACTACCGTACCTGTTTCCATCGCACCGATTCCGCCATGTGCAATTCTTTACCAGTCGCACTTTTTGCTGAAGAGCATTTCGGACAAGTCTGCACAATTCAAACAATCGAAGCGTCCATTCGAACACATGACTGTATCAACGCTTTGGATCATCGAGACTTATCAAGTTGTAATCGTTTCTCAAGCGGTGATACACTTCCAGGCAAACGAAAGTGTACAAAAGTTCGGAGGTATACAAAATGTTTACGGCGATTGGTAAAACAATCATGTGGTCATTTAATGTTGGCGCATTATGATAATATTGTTGATCGGTTCGGTTGCTGAATTCACAGTTTATTTTGTTATAATTTATTCATTTTCACGGTGTTCCAACAAGGTTAGAGATAAGAGACACAGAGAGAAACATGTTTCATTGTGCTCTCTTGTCTGAAACTTTGTGTTTTCTTTTTAAAATATTTATTTTGTATGTACTATATTGAAAATAATAAAATAAACTATTAATAGAAAAGCATAAAAATTGCAAGATCAAAAATCCAAACCGCTGGGAAGCTCGAAGTACCCCCTAATCATGTTTTGAAGAGCTCTTCGATTCGGTGTTTCTTTTTACATAACTACACAAGAAAAAGGCGTGACTAATTATATGTAATATGGATATACCTGTACATCACTATTCTGTTGGTGAACATATCCAGCCAACAAGATATGTGGTCTGTCGGCTCTTCGGGAGTGTCTTTTTCTTTTTATCCAGAGATAGATTATCAGATTCCGATAGTTGGTCAACAACAATTCCAGCAGTGCTATAAAGCACAGAAGACCGAGAACAAAGAGATTCAGAATCAACAAAGTCCGTGACTCAATTATGCAGTTCCGTGAGTTTTTAAATATCATAATTGACAGGTTAGAATCTAGCAAACTGGGCTATTTTAAAGTCTAAAGAATTATATAACAGTTTTGGTCTTCATTAATAGGGACATTTTTTTTCATTTTTTATGGTAATTTGAACAAAGCTGCTCCAGGTCCGCCTGTTCTTCTTGGGCCAAAATGGAGCAAGACATAGTCGCAGCTGTATAATTTATCTCCCTCTGAAAATAACATTATTGGTAAAAATGCACAATTTCCAGAAATTATCCTTCAAGTTTTATGCATGCTTGGTCAGCTGGAACCTCTCAAGCATCTCCCCAAGATCTGTACTACAATGCCGTTGGTTCTAACTGGAACATTGAAAATCAACAGTTCCATCCAACCAATATCCCCTATAAAATTACGCAAAATTCGAACAAGAGAAAGTGTACCCCTCGCGTGAAGTATACACCTGAACAGATACCAATTCTAAAACAACGATTCGCAGAGTCGGACAGGATTGGAGTGAAGGAGAGAAGAGAGTTGACAAAGACATTGAAGTTAACACCACATCAGGTGAACCTAGGGAGAGAAGGGTTCATGTTAAAAAAAACACATCATTTCTTTCCAGATAAAAGTGTGGTTCCAAAATTATCGTACAAAAATGCGCAAAGAATAAAAAGAAGATGAGAGAATTAATTCAAAGAGAAAAAGAAGACCAAAACAAGGAGGGCAGCTAAAGGACTTTTGATCAAACCCACGAAATTCCTTAATCACTTATAAAATGTTCATGTTCAAAAAATAAATATGAGCAAAAAAGTACAAAATAACACACACACACACACACACAAATACGAGTTGTGAACAAGTATATACAATCAATAGAAAAAAAAGAAGACACAATTTTGAAGCTAGAATGATCTGATGAGACGGTTGGCTTTGAATATCACTGGAGGCGGAGAATCGCTGAAAATCTGTAAATTGAACAAAACACCAGGAACAAAATGATATGCCCACCGTGTTAGTAATGAGTGGTAGTGACAGCGTACGTTTCGCGCACTTCCCTGCAAAATGATTAAACTGAGGCCCGAAAAGAAATACGACAAAAAAAGAAATAAAATTTAAAAGAAAGAAGAAAAACTCACTTCTCACGCGAGAAAAATACAAGAGCAATATCGAGGACGTAGAGAAGAGCGCCGAGAAAGTAGAAAGCCGCTGCCACTGCCCATCCTTTCACAACGAACTGAATTTGACATCCGGGAATGCCCGCGCACCCCGAGAAGACACCATTGCCGACAGCTTGGATGAAAAATTCCATATGATCGTAGCCTGTGGCGTACCACGTCTCCACCCCACCACACACCAACAATGCCACCAATGATAGGATTGAAATGGCGATTTGCTAAAGTAAATCGAGGTTTTTGGGTTATAGTGTTGAAAAATGAAAGTTTTTGACAGACCTATGTCAATCGATAGACTTTTGAACGGTGATCAACATCCTTTATTTAATTTTGGTCGAGCGCGATCCTCAAAACACAATTTTCTACCTTGAAGTTCATAATTGAAAAAGATAAATGTTTGGAACCAAAGAAAAACTAACCAATATGATATAGTTAGCTATGCTATGAGATGTTTTTCTAGTAACATTTGAAATTTACAGGTTCTCGAAATGAAGGTTCTATTATTCTTTTTCATACTTTAGTACCTTATAGTTACGCCCAGCTTGTTGAAAATCAATTCTGGTAAAAACTGATCAGATGATGTTGATCAGCGTTTGAAAACCTATCGAATGACATATTTCTCATCGAAAATCTCTATATTTTTTGCTCAAGATAACTTACCGGATAGGTGAGCACATTACCCGTGGCCAGAGCCACGCAACTAAGTCCAACTGTAATGAGAGCAAATGCCAAAGAGATGCAGATTAGAGCCACTTGACCATAGACACTATAAAATTCAGAGATTTGTTAAGAAAATTTTGAGAAAAAACGCCTACTTTTGCCCCCTTCCTTGGAAATGTAGAGCATTGCTCCAGCGATCAGCGTTCATTGGGAAAATGCTGTTTTGACCGGGGCAGATCTGAAAACTTTTCATTCGGAAACAATATATTTTTCGAAAATTTTTGTTGGTACGAAGAACTGAAAGGTATGAACATTGAAATTATTAAACATATACCTGAAACGTATAATTTTTGGGTAAGAAAAAATTTGTTTGGAATCTGATTTTTTTATCCCGAAAGAGTTACGGTTTTCTATTGGATGTTCAAATGGAACCGGATTGAGGCTAGTTTTCCGATTTTTTAAATTGAAATTCTAGTTTTTAAACTGTAAATGAGGTTTTTTTAAAAATATATAATACACCATGCAAAATGCCAAATCTGAATTGAAACACTTTTGAATTTCAAAAAACTAAAACTAAATTTGAAACGTAGACATCACAAGTATAAAATTATCCTTACAATCCTAGATTTAAATATGTTTTGTTATCATAAAAGAAAATAATCTTACCTCTCGACTAATAGATTGACCATTAAGATATCTTGAGAAGCAAGCTCCAGGTGCCGTGAGAATCAGAATCATAGACACGATGGCGAGAATCTGAAAATGAATAACAAGTAGAAAATGTATAAAGCATTTTGTTGAAAGGATGGACCAGGACGGTTAACGAGCGTTCTAATTCACCCGGTCCCTTTTTTTCTAGGCCGAATCAGGCCATGTTTGACCCGCTCCGGCCAAACTTTTTTTTGTTTGGGCTTTTTTCAAATCTTTTATATTTAACTTACAGAAAAACGTTTTATTTCTTTTGAAAAGTTCTATTTTATTATGAAAAAGGACAAGCCCGAGAAAAATAGAAATAGGCCCATGCTCCTGAAAATAACTAACCAATATAAAAATCCTGACACAAAACACAATTCCACTAAACGTTCTCGCTGACAACATCTTCGTCCTTCTCCTTGTCGTTGTCGAAATAATCGGAGTTTCAGTGCGTGTCGTCGGGACAATATCTCCTCTAATTGGTAGCTGTGTATGTAGCGGTGATGATGTGTGTATTATCCTATAATTCCTACTTTGTTGCTGTTCGATGCGTACAATTCGATTCACTTGATCGCTTTCAGTCATAGCTTTGGGTTTTGTTACAAAAACCGGATAATAAAGAGAGGAGTGAGACGAGAATGGAAACTATTTATGAGTAAAAAGAGTTAGTTGGCAAAATGAATCATAATAATATATATGAATGTAGTTATGTGTTTGGATAGTTTCAAGTGGTAAATATTAATAGGTGGTGGAATTTTAAATAGTTACAATATTTACATTTTTTCGAATGCGTTTCGGGAAGTGGATAGAGGAAGAGGGAGAGAGTTCAGGGTTATTTGCAGGAAGAAGGATTTTTGTGTTTTGGAAGTGTTCAAACATCTTTGCACACCCTGTTAAAAGGTAAAAGGGTGAGAGGGAGGACGTGTGGTGTAGACGCAGACAGTCTCATTAGAGCGCAAATGCACATGTTCATTTCCAGTTTTTATTGCAAAAAATTTGATGTTTTGCTGAAGTGTTCACGTTTTTTTTCGATCGAACAAAAAAACGTGTACTTTTTGTGTTTCTTTTTGGAAAAGCCACAGAAAATGTTTTTTTATTTTGAAAATGAAAAAGCCAACAACAAAAACGTGAAGTTAAATGTTCGAAATGTTGATTTTTTTTGAGAGAAGACGATTTGCAATGAAAAGGAGCGTGCTTGCTCCGCTGAACGTGTCTGCGTCTCCACTCACGTCCTCCCTCTCACCTATTTCCCATTTTCATTGGGCTAACAGGGTGTGCTTTGAAGCGTTGCACAAAGAATGAAACTTCCTAGATTGGGGAAAATTTGACCTTCTGAACGCTGATCAATATCCCGTACTTAATTTTTGTTAAACTCGATCCTAAATACGCAAATGTTAGCCTTGAAGTTTAAATTGGAAAAAAATGCTTGAAAAATGAACAAACCCTTAAAAATCTCGTGTAGTTCCCTGAACTATAGGGTACTTTTCATCCTGATAATTTTCAATTTTGTATTAGAATGGAGAATTAGTGCACAAGAATATTGGAAAATTCACTTGACACATAATAGTTTTAGTTTTCTTTTCATTTTTTTTGTAACTGTCTTGAAGTAAAAATTGAAGTTCACAGCCCGATTTCGATATTTTCATTGAAAATAATCGTTTTGAGGTTCATTTTTTTCGATTCAAAAATAATTTAAATAAATTGAAACATATTATATCTTGTGATTGAAAAAATAGGTGTAATTTTTCAACTAACGAGTTTCGACCTCTTACAGAAACTATGAAATTGGGATCAATTTTATCGGATCTGTTCTTTTTAAGGATCTCTATTTCACCTCTATTTCCCAGAACAAACTACGAAACTTTCGTAAATTATAGAGTTACTATAGAAAAATATCTGGATGTTTCTGAAACATGTCTCAAACCCGACCCAGAGAATTGGACCTATATAGCACTAATCTAAAGTAACGTTTATGCTTATTAGGTCAATTTTTGGGTCTAAATCAGGAAAAGTAGAATTAGGTACGTTTGAACTGATCGGATCCGTTTCAGGAACATCACTTCCCGATTCTTATTGAATTAGGCCCAATTTAGGGAAACGATATCAAATAGCAAACTATTGGGAAAAACATTTGAACACTTTTTTTAACGAGTTTAGAGAACTATTCCACTACTAGCGTCCGGTTCATGAGCATAGGACCGATCTCAAAAATCCAGGGATAAAATTAGAGCCCAAAAGCCCGGCCTATTTGTTCTCAATTTTGAACAAAAACACTTTTCGGCAAAAATATAGAAATCGAAATATATTATTTTTTTGAAATATAAAAACCGGACTTTCAAGAACAAAGACCTACTCGGTCCCATCTGATCGGACTCTAGGCCTACCCAAAATGAACTGAATCTCACTTTTAGATTCCACAAAAACAAGAAAAAAACTCGAAATCAAGAAAAACATGATGTGCATCACAGCGTGACAACCAACACATACGCACAACACAATAAAACTACTTTCGATTTTTTCCATGAAAAATTCAATATTGCATCACCACACATATGTGATCATAATAATAATAATAGAAAACCAGTCGGATTTGTGTATAAATCATGTTGGGAAAAAAAGAAATAAAAGTTTATTCGTCAAGTTCAAAATGAAATCAACACCAATGGAACCGCCTTGATAGGGATCGAACCTATCACTTAGAGATTTATAGGCAAACCTTTTAACCAATAGGCTAAGCGGTTCATCGGGTGTTGAAATAAAATCAGCATCTAAAATCTCGAAAGAAGCAAGCTATATACATTAATCGATAAAGTATATGTGTAATGATTAGAATATCGTAGTCATGTCGTACTGTAGATCGTACCACATCAAAGTTGCACCATATAAAGTGAAGAATAGGAAGAATGACATGAAATAGATGAATGGTGGAATGGTGCCAGTTGATGAACAATAAAGAAGGAGTCCAGAGACGAAGAGGATCGAGATGTTGGTGACGATCACTTTTTGAGTGGCGTAGCGGAAGTATTCGTCCTGGAAAGGGAAAGGGTGGATTTTGGTGGGATAGGGTGGTAGAGACTGAGGAAAATTTTTGACAGTACTGTGTGCTCAGGTCTACATCATGTAGTGAACTCTTAGCTCGAAAAACTTGAGTAATACTTGAATATTAGAAAATTAGATTTTTCAAAATAAAATCAATTTTTGTGCTATAGAATCCACAACGGTTGAAATCGGTTAAAATTGGGCCATTTAAATTGGACCAGCCCACTTGAAAAGCTTCTTGAATCTAAGTTTGGTCAACTTGGTTCTAGAAATAAACGCCCATAAATCACTAATTGATAGGACTTGGTCTAAATTTTTGTTCAGACCCGATTTAAGAGATTTGTTGGATGTTTGGGCCTGTTTTTTTTAACCTAAATTATAATAGATCTGATCACTCATAACACCAAACAACTTGAATCAACTACAGTAGCCCTAAAGTATCTTGGGTCTACTTATTTTCCTTGAGGTTCTTTCCTAAAAACTAACCGTAGTCCCCCTCTTCTTATGCTTCCTAATCCGACACTGTCGATTCTTTAAAGGCTTCTTCACTCGCTCTGACACTTTCCACACCGCTTCTTCCGCTCCTTGCCACGAATTTGGTCCAACTAATCGATAAACATACGGCACATTTGGTCCCATGAACAATTTCATCCAGAATCGGATATTTGAAAAGAAATACTTTTGCATTGGCGGAACACATCCGATCAGACTCGCAATCTCGTCCATATATGTCATATAGTCCACTTGAATGGTGTGTTTTATACTGTCAAAGTACCGCTTTTTCATCACCTCCTTCTTTTTGGTTATGTCCAGAATCTGCTCGCTGACAGTGGGTAGGTTTGTGCGGCCAGCAAAGACACGAGCCACCCATCTACTTTGAATCTCAGCGATTGGAGCGATACTTCCAATTGGTTGAATCAAACCAATCACTGCAACGCTATCACTGTTTGGTGGGAAGACGTATTTATAGAGGGGAACTTGTTGATTTTTGATGTCGATGATTTCCGAGTCGACAAATGGGAATCCGAAGGTGTAACCGGTGCATGCGACGAAGACATCACATTTGAATTCACGACCACCTTTGACGATAATGCTATTCTCGGTGAATGTATCAATGTCTTCTGTCACTGTCACATATCCCGCGCATAACAAATTCGCCAACGCATCATTAACAGTCGGATGTTGTTGGAAAAATCGATGATCCGGCCGCAATCCATAGAGATCATGATCCATTCGTTGTTGAAGTCGATGCTCCATAAAATCATTGGCCAGCACATGTGGCACAGTTTTGAGAAGAGTGTCATAATATCGGGAGAAGAGGAGAACATCATAAGGCATACCACCTTGACTAACACGATTGAATATCCATGTTCCACGACGGGTTGAGATCGTAACGGATTTGGCGATTTTCGCAATATCCACAGCGATATCTAGGGCAGAATTACCAATGCCTAGCAAGAAAACATCCTTCCCCTCATAGCCTTTAGTGTTTGTGTAATCATAAGCATGAACTACTTTTCCTTTGAACTTGTCCAAATCTGCAATTTTAGAGGGTTTTTTGAAGGCTCTCATGGACCACTTATACCTTTTAACTGTGGATATGAAGGTTGTGCATGATGACCGGTACATAACATCAATTTATCGAAAATCTCTACATTCCCATTATCTAGATGCACTACATATTTGTTATCTTCATTTCGGGATATCTGAAATTCCGTGTTCCTTATTCATTTTCGAATCCTAGATCTCAATTCTTACTCTCTTCACAATGGTGTTAAACTGAATCTTCTCTAATAGGTAAAATTTATGCGCATATGCTTCGATATACTCGATGACTTTCGAGTGGTGCATAAAATTGGCGAAATGATCTGGCGGCGGGAAATCGGAATATGCCATCATTTCTTTCGATGTGTTCACCACTGTGCTCTCCATAACTGTGCCTCCGATCTGAACGGATAACATTACACGTTGGTTCTAGCTAGAAGTATGTTGTAAGCTCACATTCTTCTGTCCGGGTCGATAGTTCCAGAGACCGCCGACGGCGGCAGTCTTCTCGTAGCACACAACGTCGAGACCTTCTTCGATGCATGATTTGATGGCTGGCAGGCCGGATGCACCTGCACCAACCACGCAAACGCGCATATTGGCTGGAAAGAGGAGAGAGATGAGGGAGAGAGAGATGAGGGAGACAGAGAGATCCAAGAGGTAAGGTAATGTTGAGAGACGGAGAGATGGATAGTAAGCGAGAGATAATGAGGTGAGAGAGACACAGAGAAACAGAGAAAATACGAAGATTGTGATAAAAGACGTTATATTGATAATGTAAAGACACTATTGTAGTTCCCATGTACTGAATTCTGGAACTACAATAATCCAATGGCCACGATTTTTATGATGCTTATCATCATCCAATGAATGCTTCGGGTAACTGTAGTTCCAGTTTTCTGCTGAAATTAACACTTGAAAACTTTCAAAACGAAGTTTTTTGAGATTATCGGACCTATAGAAACCGATTCTGACATCAAAATCTGACGAAATTTTAGTTTACATCGGAAAAAACATGATTATCAACGAGACGCTAATGGTTTTTTTTGACTAGCGCGAGTTTCTCCCATCGGGTAACTGTAACTTAGGTTCTTATCAGTTTGGAATAATTCCAGTCCCAGTCTTTTGAACAAAGAAATAAGTAAATTATGAGGGTTATTCTGCGCGTGGAACCCTCTTCTCATATCAAATTTACCTACAAACCCAATTAGTTCTCGAAGTGGGTTACTGAAGTTCCAGTTTTCCTATTTCGAATATCAAAAAAAAAACAGACAAGAAAAGTTATATTGACCAAATATATACTAGCCCCTATTTTTTCCGATTTTCCTATGATTTGTAGTTTGTAAAATGCTAGAAGGTCACGTTTTTATTATCATATTCCAGGTACTCTTTGTCAAAGAAATCATAATCATCAATGTTTGTCAAATCTAAGCCGTGGGGGTTTGAACTAGAAGTTTTGGAAGGTTACTAGAGTTTTGGCAATAAAGGAACCAACTCATCTGATAATGAAAGTACAGTAATCCAGCAAATTGACAAGGGCAAAGTAAATAGTACAGTACCCAAGGTGGAATACTTGCAAGAATGACCTATCAGAAGAGATAGTCTTCGTCTTAAATACCACCACTCAAAAAAACCCTCCTTATCACCGAAGTATACACCTACCCAGTTCCAATCCCCCCTTCTGACCAAAAATGATTGATGCGTTTCCAGTAAGAAACTTTCTTTCTTCCAGACAATATCACTTTTCAAGGTCCCCCCTTTATTTACAACCAAAAACCAACCAAATATACCTTTTTCTGCGGTCACAGACGAAATGATTACGTGATGAAAATGTTAAAACATGCATATAAAAAGAGGAGAAAGGAATATATATGTATGTACATCGGGTAAGGGAGGAGGGGAGGATTCGGAACGGGTTTCGAACAGTGGAAGAAGCGCGAAGAACAAAACAACGAATTTAAGAGAGGAAATTGAATAGAATTTTACGAAATTTTTTGACGATAATGATAAGAACAGGGAGGCAGACAGGTAGGAGGCAGACAGGTGGTTTTTGAGATACTTGGGATAAGCTATAAGGAAATGAAACTGAACAGGTAGGAGGTCGGCCATCTGGTGATAAGAAAGAACTACACGTACTTTGGACTCGAAACATGAAATGTCACGTTTAACTATACATTACAAACAAAGTAGCGAACATGGTGGCGTGGCCAGATTGGTGTAGTAGGGAGTACGTCTGCCTATAGTGCACAAAGTGACAGGATCGATTCCATCATGGATTTAGACTTTGTTTTTTTTTTGAAATGGGTTTTTTAAAACGAAATAGAACGAAAAAAGGGTTATTTTTGCATTTTTTCAAAATAATTCGATTTTTTGATAATCTCACAGAAAAAATCAGCTACACAAATAGAGCTAAACCGGGTTGTGCTCCAGAGACTCTGGACTATATCTCACCCTGGGCTGGATTGTTTTTCAAAATTTATGACTTGAAAAAGATCTACACGTTCTTTGAGAGTATAGAATTTTTGAATTAAAAAAAAAGAAAAAAAGTCCAAAACGCTAATATGGATTCGAACCTGTGTCCCTGAGTGGACAATAGGAAAAAGCGCTTCCAGCTGAGCCTCACTGATATGTTTTCTGCTTGTTTGAATTACCGTTTTGAATGTGATGCGATTTTTGCTTGTAATTTTTTAAAGCTTTATAACGAAAAAAGGAAATTAGAAAACAAACATGCTCTAATGACACTTCTCGACGCTCTCTTCAAAATCTCAGGTCTCTAATTTTTCATCAAACCAATAAACTAGAAATTAGAAGAAAAAAACCAAACGACATGTGATATCAAAGTGGAACCTATAAAAACCAAAAACTATGAAGAATAAGAAGAAAAAGGATTCAAAAAATCACGGAATTTTCTATTAAACATATAAGAAGATTAGAAAACCCCCTTTTTTATAGGTACAATATAGTCCAAGCAGGTTTTTTGTGTTTCTGTGAAAACGAAAAAGAATATATTATAATAAGATTATATACCCCTATAGGTGGCCGATTAAATATCATTGTTGCCATTTTTTGATCACGAGAATGCGAATTATTGTTCTTGAAGATACTTTGTGGGCATAATAAAAAACACTTGAGACAACTTTTGAAGTAGAAGGGTATAATTAGCAACAAGTAAGTGGCTAGGTAACATTTTATGGGGCCAGAATCATTGGGAACAAGGACAGGGTCAAAACTAACTTTAAATTTTCAATAAGAGAGTCAGATATTGTGATTTAGGGAATCAGAATTTAGGCTTCAAACATCAGGATCAGGGGTTCAGGATTCAGGATAGAAGGATTCAGAGATTCAGGGATGAAAAACCAAGATGGTAAATTGACACTTATACTATGATTTCCTGAATTCCTGAATAATGAATATTGAATTTCGAATTCTGAACCAAGAACTCTGAATCCCTGAATTCTTGAATCTATGAACTCTGTTTGAACTTCAGAGATTCGATGGAAGGATCCAATTCATCATGAGTTCGTGGATACAGGGATTCAGTAACTAAAATTGAGGATTTATAAGTCAGGATTGATGAGCCATCATTCATGGGCCAGAATTGAGAATTCATAAGCTAAAATTCTATAATCATAATTTATGAATCAGTATTCTGGGTTCATAATTCGGGATTCTGAAGTCAGGATTCAGAAGGGGAGAACGAAAAATTGGTCCAAACCCGTTTTTGTCAAAAAGTAATTGATTTCGACCAGAATCAAAGATATGAACCTGGGCTAACTCCAAGAAAAATTGCGAAAATCATTGGGAAAGTTTTTGAACCAGATAAAAACTAGGTCTAGTCCAATTCAGGTAGCCTGGTTCAGAATTTTCTTCAAGAAACTCTTCAGATTCTAAAATTTAGAAATATAAAAAATACACAATCCTAGATTACTACAAAAATCTCAGAATTATCTGAAAACATGCAAAAATTCACAAAAATTTCACTGCAAACAAAAATTTTACATTGACATGCAGCTAAATCTCCTGAAAAATACAACGCAAAACGGAGAGACTTCGAAATGACCTGAATCCATAGTGGAAAGTCGAGAGAGACGACAGCCGGACATTTTGATGTCTGCGTCTCTTCGACTGTCCTCCTATTCATCCACCATTTTTGATATATACTTTGGAATTTCCAAAAAGGTCAATTTGTTATTGTTAAAAAGGCGGAACTTGTTTCTTGAACTACACACTTTTCGTTTCATTTAAATAGATCAATTAGCGGAGGCGTTTGGAGGCAAACATTTTGCGCCCGTTTTGAACGAGAAGAGAATAATTTTTGGATTGATCAAAAGTTCAAAAAGTGTTGTGTTTCTCGTGAAAAGGAACGTACACCATTTGGACCTGATATAAGGCCTGTAACTATACCTGACCCTATTTTTTAAGCTGGGCCCAAAAATCGGACCGAAACTAACAAAACACCAAACACGCTTCATGGAACAGGCGTGTTTTCAGTTTTCGGATCAGTTTTACGATTATAATTATCGATTTTTGGATCCAAATAGAGGAAAACTCGGAAAAAAATATAGCTAGGTTCTGTTTTTCTTGATCTGTTCCGTTTCCGACACATAGGTCTGATTTAGGATTTGTCAATTTAAACTTTTAAAAAATTAAAGGTGGGGTAAAGGGACTCGGCAAGTTGCTCTTAAATGAAAGAGCACATTTTTTTAGGTAAGACCCTGGAGGGATTTTTCACCGAAAAGCCTAGTATTCGAGAAAAAAATGTTCTAAGTTGAACATTTGGAAATTTTCAACGTAGCTATACGTTAAAAGTTTCCAAATTTCTTTTTTCAAATGAAATTTTCTCGAATACCAGACTTCTCGACAAAAAATCCCTCGAGGGTCTTACCTAAAAAAAAGTGCTCTTTCATTTAAGAGCAACTTGTCGAGTCCCTTTACCCCACTTTTAACGAATTGAGAAAACCAGAAGTTATTTGTATGATTTTAATGATCAACCGTACAGGTTTTGCTTAAAAATATGTCAAAATCATGGATCAGAATTTTCAGTCCATTGCACATAATTATTGATTTTTCTCATTTTCGTAAAATAATCTTGGTATGATCTATTCAACCTGTTTTTTTAAAGCCACACTTTCAAAAGTATAAAAACGAAAACTGATGTTCATTGATTTTGAAAAAAACGCTGCTCAATATCAAACTTTCTAGGAGTTTCTCTAGGCAAACTTACGTGATAGTTTTCATTGCCCTAAAATTGAGCAAATTTCTGAATCTGATATGAAGCAGATCCAATTTGTATCGGGTTTGAAATGATAGATACTTACTGGATAGAAAATAGGACCTCAATTTCTAAAAACTCTCTGAATCGACCTCAAAAATTGCATTTTCTGATCTTCTTTTGTGGAAAATCTTGCTCTTTCTTTTTTTGGACCCTAAGCAGTAGATTATTTTGAAGTCATAGTTTCTTTTCAGGATCCATAAAAGTCCATAAACTTCACTCTAAAAAAACTACGAATCTTTTTCAACCTATGTCTATTCATGACACGAAGGATTCAAAACGAATATCATCATGTTTTTTGACAATGCTTAGTGTTCTTTGTTGTGAAACAAAAAAATACGATTTTCTTTACGTATGACATGTTGTTATCAGCAAAACAAGTTTCGGTCGAGATTTCAGGAAAAAAATACAAAGTTTATCTCGAAAAGATAAAGATGACCAGACAACGAAAGTGTTATTAGACTTTTGGCTTATTGTTAGGATGTATACAATGTTCAGGAGCCCTAAGAGGATTACTGTAGGTCTAAAAATCCAGAGACAATTCCAGCCAGAAAATAAACCAAAACCAAAAAATATATCAAAATCTGAAAATAATGATCAAGATCTCACGAAACCCCCAATCCTTATCAATGTTTCTGTCTTATCATCCCTCCAAAATGTTGTTTTTTCTTCGTTTTCAAAAATTCATCTTCCCACACAAAATTCGCCGCGATGTAATAATACACAGATTTTCACATATTTTACATTTTCTCATTTCAATTTCAATTAATTTTACAAGTATAAAAAAGCATCTAGAAAATCAAATGACTATTATGAACTGATTAAAAATGTCATATTTGCTGGTGAGCAGGAAGAATATTTTAAAGGCACATAGATTTTCGGTTTCAGATGGTTTTGATGATGTTGGTTGTCGTTGGCTTGGCTGAAATTGGGCAAGTCTGCCAGTATAGTTTGGATTGTGCCACCGATGAACTGTGTTATGATAAGATTTGTCAAAATTTTGAGCAATTGTTGGAGGCTGAATAAATTTCGTATTATTTGTAAAGTTCTCGGTTTGGATTCAGGATTCAGAATTCAGAATTCATAGGTCAGGAATCATGAACCCGGATTCTAAAACCAGTATTCAAGATTCATAAACTAGGATTTATAAAAGTTAAGATCCATGAGCCAGGAATCAGAGTTCAGGGTTCATAAATCAGGATTCAAAAATCAGGATTCATGCGCTAGGATTCAGGACTCAAGGGCAAGGATTCACTATCCATAAGCTAGGATTCAGGATTAATAATCTGAAATTCAGGATTCATAAGTCAGGATTCATTTACCAGGATTCAGAGATTCAGAACTCATGCGTTAAGATTCATGCGCTAAGATTCAGACATTATTCATTAGTCAAGATTCATGAGCCAGGATTCAGATATTCAGAACTCATAAGTTAGGAATCAAGAAACATCATGATTCACTTTTTTCTCTATTCATTTTAGTTTTTGTACCCAATCGCATGGTTTATGACTTTCGTATTGTGATTTGTTCTTATCAAATCATGATAAGTAAATATGACTTGGAGTCACATTAAATTTTTTCTCCCAAACCCATACATTTTGTTCTATCAATATAAAAAGAGAGAGCATTGTTCTATTTTTACTATTTTTAAATGAATTTTGTTACTTTATTTTCACTCATATTTTATGCTCAACTATGTAGTGGTTATAAAATCCTATTCTTCTCCAATTTACTGGGCCATAGTCATGTCAAAATGTTGGGAAGTGTTGCGGATGTTTTGACAGAAGCTGGACATAATGTCACAATGCTCGTATCGATTATTGATGAGAGTGAACGTGGCAAATATGGGGTCAAAAAAACAAAGAAATTGATTTTTGTTGAACCTGATGAGAGTGTTGGCTCATTTGTTACTCATATGAAAGAGTTCCAAAAGGATATGTGGAAGGATAATGTGATGAGTCCCGCGAATATGATTAAAACAGCCGGACAGTTTGCAGAAGTCCTCGCTGGGCAATGTAGCAGTAAGTACTATCCATTGACTGAGCAATTTTAAAATGTTTTTCTGTGTTCTAGAGGTACTTGGATCAACTGAGTTATTAGACCAACTCCGAGCGGAAAAGTATGATTTGGCAGTTGCGGAGCCATTTGATTTGTGTGGTTATGCTCTCTTCGAGGCGGTTAATATTCGAGCTCATGTTGCTGTTTTGTCTTCCGGTCGATTTGAGCATGCTGCGGCGGCTTTGGGGCAGCCTATGGCGTCGAGTTATGTGCCAGGAGCACAATCATCTAATAGTGAAGTGATGACATTGAAAGAGCGATTGATAAACACAATTGGAAGCTTTGCAGGTAAGTCAAGTTTTTTTTCGGTTAGAATAAGGAAATTCATATAATTTTATGTGACGAGGTCCAGGTCCTAACTACATTATCCGTGATTATCCTTCAACAGATATTCACTGGGAAGTCTCCCATTTTTCCAATTTTAGAACCTCCCTTCTCTATTGATAGTTCAATGTAGTGAATGATCAGTAACCAACACATCGATAAAGTCAAAATAATTGTAACTGTGATAAGAGTTGAACTTAGTAAACAGCTCGTAACAACTATTATCAAACAAAACATGGAAAAATATCACACAATAATCCCCTTTTTTACAGGAAGCTACATGTTCTCTTATGCTGCTGATTATGAATACGACAAAGTACGACAAATCGTGAACATCAATCGTTCTTGGCGTGAAGTGCTCCCAGAAGCCTCGTATGTTTTCACCAACGAGATTCCAATTCTCGACTTCACTGCTCCAAAATTCGATAAAATTGTGCCGATTGGTGGTATATCAGTGAACACAAAACGAGCGGATATGAAAGTTCCAGAGAAATGGGATAAAATTTTGAGTCTTCGCAAGCAGAATGTGCTCATCTCATTTGGCTCAATTGCTAAAAGTATAAATATGCCAGATGATATAAAGTGGGTTGTTGCTTCGATGAAATTTATATAATACTCAACTTCAGACAATCTCTCCTCCAAGTGTTCGCTTCAATGCCAGATGTCACATTCATTTGGAAATATGAGGATGAAACTGACAAAATAGTGGACCACTTGGACAATGTGTACATTGGCTCATGGCTCCCACAAAACGAACTTCTTTCTGATCCACGTCTCACGTTGTTTGTAACCCATGGTGGTTTGGCAAGTACTTTGGAGCTTTCTCTCTTTGGAAAGCCTTCTGTGATGATTCCACTTTTCGCCGAGCAAAACAAGAACGCAGCAATGCTCCGAAGACATGGAGGAGCTGAAGTGCTCAACAAAGATGATCTCAAAAACCCAAAGCTTATTCAAGAAACCATCGAAAAAGTCCTATATACCCCGAGTTATCGACAAAATGCTGAAGAATTGGCTGAAAAATTGAACAATTTGCCAACAAATCCTCGTGAAACTCTAATAAAACACGTGGAATTTGTTGGAAAATTTGGTAAATTGCCAAGTTTGGATAATTATGGAAGACATTTATCGATTTTCGAATATTATCTTATTGACATAGCCTTGATTTTAGCTATAGTAGTTTTCATTGTCATGTATATTTTTTACAAATTTGTCAGTTTTACTATTAAGAAATGTTGTGGTTCTAAATGTAAGGGTACTAAAACCAAAAATGATTGAATAAATATTTTTAAACTTTTTGATGATTTCAAACTACACCAAAAACAGTAACATGATTGAGGTCATATGTAGAACCGATGTCAAGTTTGATACATTTTTTAAACCTTTGAACTTTCAGATTATTTCTGAGCCTTTTAGGAGCTGTTACCTGTATATTGATGAAAAAAGTTTTTGATGTAAAATAATAACAGGTTAACTTTTTATTGCAATAAACAATCAAATTTTCCACTTGAATATCTGACGTTGTTTTGTTAGATTCTGAAATGTTGATATATAACTCTTATCAAATCATTGTTAATGACAATTGAGAGATTATATTTCTTGTCTATTTTTCGTAGTTTCAATGTAGTGTCTGATTACTTACTATAAATACAACATTTTTTTCATTTCACTATTGATCAACTGATGTATTCTCTTCCTTTACTTTCACTACCCTACTTCTTATGTTGTGCTCAAATTTGTACTGGTTATAAAATCCTATTCTACTCAAATTTATTTGGTCATAGTCATGTCAAAATGTTGGGAAGTGTTGCGGATGTTTTGACCGAAGCTGGACATAATGTGACAATGCTCATATCGATTATTGATGAGAAAGAACGTGGCAAATATGGTGTTAAGAAAACAAAGCAGTTAATTTTTGTTGAACCTGATGAGAGTGTGGGCACGTTCATGAATAACATGGAAAAGTTCCAGACTGATATATGGAGTGAAGACACGATGAATCCAATGACTATGATTGACAGAGCTGGCAAGTTTGCCGAAATGTTCAGTGGGCAATGTAACAGTGAGTCTCATGTATATTAATATATTTCCTAATTTTCAATTTCTGTGTTGTATAGAGGTACTTGGATCAACTGAATTGTTAGATCAAATCCGAGCGGAAAAGTATGACTTGGCAGTTGCGGAGCCATTCGATATGTGTGCATATGCTCTCTTCGAAGCTGTTAATATTCGAGCCCATGTTGCCGTTATATCATCCTGTCGATTTGACCCTGCTAGTGCTGTAATAGGTCAACCTATGGCCACAAGTTATGTTCCTGGTGCACATTCGTCCTTTGGTGATAAAATGACGATGAAACAGAGGTTCATCAACACTCTTGGAACTTTAGCAGGTATGTACATATGTCACTGGAATTGTAACATTATCTAGATTACCCATTTCAGGCACCTACATGTTCTCATATGTAGCTGATTATCAATATAACCAAGTTCAAAAATCTGTGAACATCAATCGTTCATGGCGTGAAGTTCTGCCTGAAGCATCTTTCATTTTCACCAACGAAATTCCAATTCTTGATTTCGCCGCTCCGAAATTTGATAAAATTGTGCCAATTGGTGGCATTACAGTGAACACAAAACGGGAGGATATAAAAGTTCCTGAAAAATGGGATAACATTTTGAATCTGCGTGAACAGAATGTGTTTATCTCATTTGGCTCAATTGCTAAAAGTGCCCAGATGCCAAGAGAAATAAAGTTGGTTGATTCTCCAAGTGAAAGTTTCAATGATACCAAATTTTAGGAAATCCTTACTGCAAGTGTTTGCTTCATTGCCAAATGTCACATTCATTTGGAAATATGAAGATGAAACTGACAAAATAGTGGATCACTTGGACAATGTGTACATCGGCTCATGGCTCCCACAAAACGAACTTCTTTCTGATCCACGTCTCTCATTATTTGTAACTCATGGTGGATTAGCCAGCACGTTGGAACTCTCCTATTTTGGCAAGCCTTGTGTAATGATTCCACTTTTCGCCGAGCAAAACAAGAACGCAGCAATGCTCCGAAGACATGGAGGAGCGGAAGTGCTCAACAAAGATGATCTCAAAAACCCAAAGCTTATTCAAGAAACCATCGAAAAAGTGCTATATACTCCTAGCTATCGACAAAATGCTGAAGAATTGGCTGAAAAATTGAACAATTTGCCAACAAATCCTCGTGAAACTCTAATAAAACACGTGGAATTTGTTGGAAAATTTGGTAAATTGCCAAGTTTGGATAATTATGGAAGACATTTATCGATTTTCGAATATTATCTTATTGACATAGCCTTGATTTTAGCTGTAGTAGTTTTCATTGTCATGTATATTTTCTACAAATTTTCCAGATTTTCTATTAGGAAATGTTTTGGTTCTAAATGTAAGGGTACTAAAACCAAAAATGATTGAACATTCGAAATAAAATAGTTGTGCCTATTGAAACCTGACACTATCTACAAATAAACAAAAGTTCTCATTTTTCCCACAAAAGGTAGTAATGGCGAAAATTGGATTATGTGAGAGGGAGAGAGTGCATTTCCGGAAACAGATAGGAAATGGTGAACATAAACAAACAAATACAAATGAACTGTGCTGCTTGAAAATTCAAATCATGGCAGAATATTTTTACAACCTGAAAATTTACGTTTCCCGGGATCCAAATTTTAATTAAAGAAAGCTTTAATGTGAGTCGGTCTTAATTGAAAGAATTTTCAGAATAATACAACTCCCAAAGGATTTCATCATAAAAATTCCCAGTATCAAAGAGAAATTGGTTTCAATTCTTCCAAAGCTGATTTTGAAATATCTAATGGCTTGTTTCCTGCAGTTTCCGGTGAATTCATTAAATTTTTCGATTTCTACGAATATTTTTTGTAGCCAAAACTGTACTTTATGAGAGCGAACCAGAACATCCGGTTCTTTTGATTCAGTTCTGGAAAAAGGGTGTTCTCGAGTTTCGAATTTCATTACCAAAAATATGAAAAACAAAATTTGAATTATGAAAAAATATTAAGAAAAAAAGTTCATTGTGATGGCATTTGGAGATTTTTTTTGGTTGGTGGTTCGTTCAGGTCCGGGGGAGAGGAGCCGTTTCAGACCGCACAAAAACCCACTCAGATCGGGCCTGTCGGGTGAGATATGTACATGAGAAGATAATAATTGATCAGAAGTAAAACTACAAAAAAAACCAAGATGCCAGTCAGTTCAGGAATGTTTCCAAAAATCCGAAAATGTTTTAAAAACCGACTTGGAAAAAATGGACCGTGCTCTCGGGCCGTTTGGGTTTTACCTTTGGTTTTAGGATCCTGAATTTGACGTTTAGATTCATTGCAACCGATCTAATTCAGGTTGTTGAAGTCAGAATTAGCTAGCCCGAACTCAAAATTTTTATAAATCAAACTAAAAAAAAATACTTTTTCAGGAAATTAATTTTTTTTAACACTTTTGAACTGGAATTTCATCATATTTCCACTGTTGAACTTGTTCGCTAATTCTCCATAAACATCTTGAAAGTCACATTTTTGAGGTTTGCCTCAGGAGAACTTCAAAGAATTCACAGACATTCCAAAAGGTTATCTCAAAGTTGCCAAAAAATCTGCAACATTTTGCAACCTTTCGCGGAACTTTTTCAAAAACCTTGCCGTCAAATCTAATCACATCTGTCATTCTCTTTGACCTTGCAAAAAATCGAAGAGGAATTCGATTCGATTTATTTATTTATTTATTTCGTCTCATTTCGCGCATCTCTTTCTTTTTTCTTCTCATTTTTTTATTCATTGCTTCTTTTCTTCCACATCTATATATACTAGTAGTATTAGTGAACACAACGAAAAAATGTATGAAAGGCGAGAGAAGCAGAGAATCAATAGAAAAAGAGAAAGAAAATGTTTTTGGGAGAAAAAAAAAAAGCGCGCGACGTTTTTTGCTTCGCTTAGGCGTTTTCAAGCTCGCTTCTATTTGGCTCGGGGAGACTCAATAGGATTCTCCCTCTCTCTCTCTCTTTTATTCTTTTCTCTTTCTTCTCCCATTTCCTTGTTTTTTTTCTTGGATGGACGCGAACCAACAAAATAGGATTTATTTTGTCTGAAGCTACTTTTTCCAGCAGACATATCATTTTTTTTCCTCAAAAAGTTCCATTTTTTCTCAATAGACATAATTATCCACACCTTGTTCTTTAACGTCTGGAAAATTTTCATTGTTATGTGTACTATGCTCTATACTTTTTTGTATGCTCCGGAAATAGGCCAAATTTTTTGCAGGTTTTTAAAACTATGAGAAAACGGCGGATGATTGATTGATTTTTTGTTATACATAAAAGCGGTGAGTCATTTTTTGGTTATTGCTATTTTGTTAAAGGGGAAGAGAGTATTGATTTTTTGAGCACAGACAATCGAAGTTTTTGTATCATTTTGATGTAATAATATTTTTTGATTGAAAATGTTGATATTTAGGGCCGAAAAAATTGAGGTGCCTGAATTTTGACCAGATTTTATGGATGTTTTGTCAAAAAAAAATTTAGAAATATTTTTTTACTATTCTAAGACCTTGCCTTCACGCTGAAAACTGGAAAATTTATGTGAATTTATGAAAATCATCAGTTCATACTTTCATGTTACATTTTTTTTGGATAATTTTGTGTCAAAAATTGAACCTATTTTAAGCTGTTTGGACCTGTTTCAGAATATATAGTGTCAGACCTGGTTTTACTATTTATTTTCAAAAAAAAAAATCGATTTCACAATTTCGGGTCCAATTTGAGTTAACCTTACGAAATCGGTCGAATTCACCTCATATTGCTATTGTTCGAAAGATCAGCTCACTCATTTTTTGACCAGATTTTGATATTTTTTAGAGATATCTCCAATAACTTTAGTTCAATTTTCTGAATCCACCAAAAAATCAATCAGGACATACATTAATTTCCAACTATCATGTGGTTGTTTTTTTGTGCTCAAATTGAAACATGAATTTTTTTGGTGTCACATGTGAATGAATGTGATTTGACAATTTCAAGGGCTCTTCTCGAAATTAATGTTTCTGACGGCCGGTTTTGGCATGTCAATTTTTGATGTCTAGACTTTTAGAACTACAACGTTTATGTTAAAATAAAAAAACTAGGAATATTTTAATCCTAGCACTAAAATTTCGAAGGGTCCCTATAAAAATTGACTTCAGTACTGTAGTTCAAAGAATAGGTGCAAAAACTTTTATGACCCGGGGTTGTTTTTTTCTCCAGTTGTTTTAAAATTTTTCTGACTA
Source organism: Caenorhabditis sp. 38 MB-2015 (assembly GCA_900536415.3). NCBI lineage: Eukaryota > Metazoa > Nematoda > Chromadorea > Rhabditida > Rhabditidae > Caenorhabditis > Caenorhabditis quiockensis. The sequence goes on from LR548588.1 coordinate 197,864, forward strand.
AGGTCGAAGATCGTGATTTTAAAAACTCTTGTGTTTCAGAGTCGGATTTAGAAATATTCATGAAACTGGACTGTACAAGATTGGGGGCTGCTCGAAAAAAATTTCAAAATTACAGTTCATGAGCCTGTAATTTTAACCTATAACTTCGAAAGGCAACTTTCACCACTGAATTTCAGAAGAACATATTTTGCCTGATTTGGTTCAGAGGACATTTTTAACGGTACACTTGGCGTGAGCACATCCCTGAGTCCAGGTTGGATGAATTTTGACCTCTAGCTTCATTCAACCTAAAAGTATGATAATCAGTTTTTTGATTTTCAAAATTAAATTGCACTATCCAAAACGTATATACCTTATGCTCAAAACTCATTCTCCTATCCTTTACCCATTTCTTGTTCTATCTATTGCGATAATTCCACTCTTCTCTCTTTTTTTCCAAAAACCAACACCAAAATACATACACACAATAAATACACTTGTTCCTTTGTTCGAAACTTCATAATTCCTCATTCATTTACAGATGTCATTACTGCCTCTCAACACTCTATCCGAGGCGGGATGTCTATTCATCGAAGCACGCGTTTTGGGTAATCCCGGTCACTATATTTCCCAAATTGGTCTAACTGTCGATGCTCCAAATACTTCAATCGCTGTTTTTTGTAAGTTTTTTTTTGAGTGAGAAAACAAAAAGTATATACTATGTAGTAAAAAGCTCTTGGGAACACTTTATGTAGCTGACTTGTATCATCATTTTTTCATGCTTGGCAAAGAAAATAGAAACAACTCTTTTTTTCTCTTTCAATTTCCGCAACTGAAACCTGACACGATCTTTCTACAAACAGAGAAAAACGTTTTCTCTGGTTTCCCTTAAAAATACACGTATAGCTCAGCTGATTAGTGGTGTTGCTATGAGGCGAAAGGTCAGAGGATCAGTTCCTAAGCATAGAGGGTGACGACATAAGTGATGTGGGCAATTATTATATTTTCCCCTTTTTTTCGGCTTCGCCTTCTCGAAGAAAAAGAAGAAGTTTTTTTGGAGAGGAATTATTTATGTGAAAAAAAGTAATGGAGGTTTTTTTTCGGGGAAAACATATTGACAAGGACTAAAAAGAAGCTGGAGGGGTTAGAGAGAGAGAGAGAGTAGATAGAAGGGCTGAGAGCCCGGCCCGTTTTTTGAAAATGGGCTGAACTTCCGGATATTTTGGTATATCAAGTTTGATTTAAAAAAAACAGTTTTTTCTGTTTCATATCGAAAATAAAGTTTTAAAAAACCTGATATTTTGCTTACTTTGAGAAAAAAACCCGGTCTGATGCTTTTAGTGGGCCTGAAACGCCCTCAAAAGGCTTAAATCCGGGTTCTATTAGAGTCTGAGGGCTTTTTTTCAGAGCGGACCGATTAAGGCTTCAGAAGGTTTGAGGGCCTAATATTAGAGCAGTCCAAAAAAAATTTTTTAGGCCGGTTTACTGGTGTTTTTGGCCCGTTTTCAACAGTTTTTTCTGGCAAACATTTTAGACAAGCAACGCTAAAAACTGCTCGAAGAATATCATAAATAAAATCAACAAGCAGAGCTCGACCTGATCCAAGTGGGCCGACGTGGACTGCTCAAATGATATTTAATTTGACTTTTAGTAAAATTTTTACAAATTTTGTTTTCGGACTATTTCTAGCCCGATTTTAACAGACCTGGTCCGATTCAGGAATTACCATATTCATGTTTTTTTCAAGAGTTTAATCCTGAAATGTTTTTGGATGTATAAACTTCATTTTTAAGCCCAGTTTCAGACGTGGGCCGCCCAAATGATCATCTTGATTGCTAGTCCATTTTTATACATTTTCAATTTCAAGCCCAATTTTAACAGATCTGATCAAATTCAGGAACCTTTCTTCCATTCCTGTTTCAAGACATGTTATCCTGAACCATTTTGAATGTATAAGGTATGATTTTAAGACTAGTTTCAGAACGAAAATTATCCACACCCAAACTACAGAGTCGCTTGAGCCAAAAAGAGCCAGCCTAAATATGATCAAAAATCACTTTTTCAAGAACCAGATAGGCCTCTCGTGAAATTCTGAACGATTCTTAACGGTAAGGTCTCAATAATGACCAGGGTTAAGGTATTAGGACTCTATGTACTTGTTCTGGATGAAATTTGGTATCAAACTTTTGTGTTCAAAACTTCTTTAGACATTTTCATGCTTGAACACTTCGAAATTTGACGTGTGTCAAACTACACCAATCTAGCTTTTCACTGCCTTGATCCAAAACAGTTTTTTTAAAAGATTATTTTTTGGTCATGAATTGAATTAGAACATCCCTACTCTTCTTCCTCCTGACCCTGTCACCCCTTGCTCTAGTAACCAAAAAGTCACCCTGAAGCAAAACGAATACGTCATTTTTTGCATACTCCAATCAGATTATGTAAATTATTTGTGACCACTCAACGATCAACATAAACATCTGGACCTTTCCATCAGCGATTCTCAAATGACCTATACCCCTCGGCATTATATAGTACTATGTAATAATAATAATTATATTATAATAACAACAAAAACAACAACATAATATAGTACACACATGTAAATCACGAACTTTCTCTGCGCCTCCTCGCCATACCGTACTCTATTATATGCATATTAGTGTCAATGTTTATTCGCCTACTCGTTCTCTCCTCCGGAAAAAAAAATCGCGAGCGCTTCCCCCTATTTTTCTCTGCGTCTCTCATCGCAAATGCCTGACGGGCGTTTCGATGTCTGCAGTCTCTCATGTCTCTCTCATATCGTTTTTACTGCTGAAGAGAGAAGAGTCGTCTTCGTTGTTTCTCGTGCCCTCCGCTTGCCCCGTTTTTTTTGGGCTCTGTCCTAATGGATGCGGCTGAAATTGAGCTGGTATTCAATTCGAATTCGGATATTGTGCTCTCCTTGTTTTCACCTTTCTCGCCGACCAGAACAACGTTAAAAGGTAAATTTTCATAACGTTCTCAAGAGGCAATATGGCGCAGTGACAGCGCGCTCGTTTTTCATGCTGACGGTCAGGGGATCGATTCCCAGCTTCACCAAGATCTTTTTTTTTATTTTCTTACCACATCTGAAAATCGCAGCTGTTTTCTCCTCTCATAAAGCGAACAAAAAATTGTCAATCTTCTTTGAAGTCACATAAAAAAGTATATTTACTCAATAGTGTTCTCAAGATAAGAACGAGGCAAGCACGTAGCAAGTAAAAAATGATAAACAAAGAAGAAGCCGATTAAAAATTCTTTTTTTTGCAGCTCGGACAAGTGGTGTGCTCTTGGTGGCGGGCGTTGGCTCATTTTTCGCCTATCGTGTCGCCTCGAATTTTCTGAATAATCGCATTTTCTGGGAGTGTTTAGAGGCGCGACATTTTGATCGTATACCCACTGCCGATCGAAGATTGTTGTATTCATTTGTGAGTGTTTTTTGGGGTTGAGAGGGGGAAGGGTTTGATATCATATTAGGGTGATTGTCGGGTTGATTTAGGGGTTTGCATGTATGTTGCAAGTTTAGGGAGAGAGGAAGTCTAATTTTTGATCTGCTATTGGATTTTGGGTGTGCCTGGAACCTTGAACCCTTGATGATGCAAAAACTAGATCCTATTTACACAACCTGAGCTGACGATGTTGTACTTTTCTATGGCTGACAGGTGTATATCAGCTGTTTTTATTTTGACATAAAATTGTTGAAAACATAAATATGAAAACTGAACACCCAGAGCTAACTTCTTCATCTGTGGTTTTTCGACGGTGACATCAAAGTTTCAGAATCGAAACTTCTAAGAACCATGCAAATCAACCCTCCTGCTCATTATCCTGAACTCTGAATTGTCTTCAAACTTTTCTGAAAATATTTTAAGCCCTCGTTTTCAACCATTTCACTGGATATTTTGACGTTAAACTCACATCAATCGATAGAAAAATTTAGGGTGTAAATAGAATTCATAAAATCTGAGAAAATTCGAGAAAAAACTGGCAATAAACTGCCACCAGTGGATTTCAGAACATTTTTTCTGAAATTCTTAAAATCTGCCTGCCATGGGTTACTGTAGTTTCAGTTTTTTTTTACTTGAAAATTTCTGAAATGAGATTCTCCATATCCAATACCTTCTGAATCTTGAAGGTTTCTCTGACGATGCTCATTTAAAGATTTTGGAGCACACATCTGGAACTACAGAAACCTTACCTCTGAGTTCCAGAGCGAACATTTCCAACCTTTGAAACTTGAGGAAATGTTCATATTCATTTTGAGAAACACAATTTTCTGTTTCAAACTCGTCAAGCGTGAATATTAGGGGTCGAACTTGGCTAACTAATTTTCTACGAGATGTTTTTGGAACATGACATCATAACGGGGACTTGGAAACTAAAATTGGGACCTAAAAACATGAACATCAGTTTCTCCTTGAGGTGGTCCCATCAGTCCATATCCAGTAAAATCTAAACCAAATTATCAGTCCCCGAAACTGACCCAAATAAACCAGTTTTAGAACTCAATCAAGAATTTACCATGATTCTGGTAACTAAAAAGAGTCTAGTTGTCCACCCACCTAGTTTTTATGTATTCCATATGACTAACTCTTCTTCTCCCCAGCATTTGTCATATGTTCTCGTACTCGAAAGGTGTCAGTTTTCCGCACTTGATAAATTGTTACAATTGTCCACTTTTGCAGGATGTCGCTGAGGACGAAGAAGAAGAGCAACAAAAAGAACACGAAGAGGGAGAAAATGAATCCCGGAGAAGAAGCATAGAATCCATTGATCAAGATTCGAGAAGTGTTCGATCATTTTCAATGAGTCAGGTGAGAAAACCGGATTTGCATAAAAACACACAAGAAAACAAAATTGTAAATTTTAAGCACTCGTTGTCGCGTTTGAATCGAGTACGAAAATCGACAAAACAACTTCGAGGATTGTTGGGAAGTTTGAATGAGAAAACGAGGAGTTCGGGAATTGTCAGCAGGCAAGGGAGCAGATCTATCAAGTCGGGTTAGTTTTTTTTTAGGTGATATTGTTCATATTTCGGACCACCAGTAAAGTCCGATAATTCCTCTGCCAATTGAACTTAGTCTCGTTCAAAAGGCTTAGGATTAGGCTTATCCTCGCCTACTTGGTATTTTGAGGGTCATATTAATTTTGCAACATTTTTTTCAAACTAAAGCAATTTTACTCGAAGTCAACATTCAGGTTTGAAAGTAGTCCTTGTAATACGAGAAAATCCTGGATCGTACCTAGCGTAGAATGGAACCGAAACTTCTAATGAATTCATCAAATCTAGACCAGAAGAAAAAACTAGATCAGCTTCGAATTTTTGAAAATTTTCTGAAAAATAGGGCTTCAACTGTGTTCCAGAAGACATATTTAGTTAATTATTGTGCCAGTCCTCGTTTCCATCATTTCACTCTATGACAGTTTTTGATAGCATCCTTTTCAAACTCCCATTTCTCATGGTACTTTAAAAGTCTCCAGTGACACTAGTGTTCATTTTGGGACCCCTGTAAACAAGGCGGTGTCGTATATTTCTCTACTAAATCAGGGAAATTGAACATGCCCTGAGTTGAACCTGCAAAATCAAGGGCTCAGAATATGTTCTTGAAATGGGGTACAATATTTTGAAACAAAAACAGCGTAAAACGCAGGTTTCAAGCCGTCACTAGATTAGAGTTTTTTTCATGCTTGAGTTCATTCAGGGAACTAAATCATTATGATTTTATAGGGTAAATATTTTGCCAATAACCAGCCTAATGAATAACTTGAATGACTATAACTTGAATATTGAAACGTAATTCAACCAAGTTTGTCATCCAGATAAGTTAAAAAAAAACAACTGAATACTTGATCTCAAAAGTAAATTTTTAAATTGTCAAGCTTATTATGTGTTAAGATTTTTTTTTTCTGATTTTCGACAATTTTATCACATGTAAAGTCAAAACCTAATGTTTCAAAAATTCACTTGGAGACACCTGTCAAAAAATCAACCAAATGTCACACTAAATCTGACAGTTGAACTTCGATTCAGATTTTTTTAAAACATTGCATACTTATAGAACTTTATCTCCAGATCATCATCTAGAATTTCATATTTACCGAAGATTTCTGTGAAAAAAACTAACTATCAATAATTGAATACGATTTCTACACAAAAATATAATTATTTTTACAAGGTCAAAGAAGATTTTCAATAATTCCTAAATTTCAAAATTCAATAACTTTTTCTCACGAAAATCTCAGACAAGACGTAAATCAGAAGAATTAGTTACATAAGGGCACAAACTTTAATGAAAATCAAAATCGACGACTAGTTGAGCCTCCCTATCAAAATCTAAGCTGACAATGAGCAAGACAAAGTCCACATGCGATCAAGTTATCATGATTCATAATCCAAAATTCAAATCCACATGTTAAAAATAATCTCCAAAGCTTCTTTCATTTTCAAGTCTTGACGTCAGAATGTCCTAGATTCAAACTTGGATGACTAATCATTATAACTCTGAAAAAATCATCTAATTTTTTTTTAAAGGTAACTCGGTTTGCTCAATATCAGCTAGCTCCACAAAATCCGCTTCTCTCCGAATTGTCTGGGAAGGTAGTCAACCAACATGGGATGACTCGGACATGTTACCCGGCACCTCGTCATCCAACAATCCACGTGTTCCACCTACCGTAATCTCCCGTCTTGGCCATATGGCATCGACAAGTTCGCTTCGAAACCCAACAGGGGATATTGGATCAGTTGGTGATTTGTGTAGCGTTTTCAATGATGTAAGTTCCATTTTTTTTCTCTAAAGATCTCATCTAGTTAAAGAAAAAATTGTTCAGGTCATGTCGGTCACTTCGATGGTTGATGAGGAGAATTTTGATCTTCCCGAAGTCGAAGATGAGGATGAAGATGGCCCATCGGAGGGACTTTGGCACAAATGCCAGGTGGACAATAACAAATACATGTATCAGAGCTTTGCTAGTGAGACCGGGTCAGAGAAGGGTTCGCCAAGAATGGTCGCCGATTTATTATCACCACAGAATCCAATGATTAGGAGTGATAATTCAAAGAGAAGGTGAGCATTTTTTTTCGTTTCCTAAATGAACTAAAATTGGAACCAGGTCTCAATTTTCAAATTTTCCTGAATCGGAAACTATACTGTCAAAACCCCTGGTTCAATTTTCAAACTCTTGTTCATTTTTTTTCTGTCCTTCCCAATCCATGACCCTTCTATTTTAGTCTACTAGAATTGACTCTTAGACTTCCTGACGTCAAGATTTGAAACCGGTGGGGATTATTTTCAACACGTAAATTTGAATTCCGGATTAAAAAACATGATAAAGTTTGGTCGCAAAATTTCAACATTACATGGACTTTGAACAATAAATTTGGTTTGAAAAGAATCTTTGTCAGTAGGAAACCCCTTCTTCACGGTCTTGTTGAAATTTCAAAGATGGAAAGATTCTGGCCGAGCTCAGACTTTAACAAGAAGCCTACGAGCCATCAAAAGGCTGTCTGGTTTTATTCAGAGAACAAACAAAATTATGTATTATTTTAACCGCTTTATAAACAAAGGATATGTGTAAATAACTAACTGAAAGCATTTTTAATTGCGATATTGCTCAAGGCTCATCTTTTCAAATAGAGCAACACTGTCCGAGCATGGCTCACAGAAAAAGAATCTGGATTTTTCATAACACAATTTTCTGGAACCTGGTTTGTTATTTTGAACGTTTACTTTTGAAAACATGTAAATCTTAAATCAACCCTCTTTGTCTGATGTATTCTGACATGATACTGCGATTCTCGTTGTCAAAATCGAATTTACAATTTTATGGCCCAATTCTGATAAACTTCAACTACTTTTAATTTGTTCAGCTCAGTTTCAAGAGCTCTTCTTTTTTGAGCCTGTTTGTTGGGCTCGGTTCAATCGAAATTTAGGTATTCAGATCAAGATTTCTTGGAGTAGAATCAAATCTGCTGAACCGGACCGGGTCTGTTGATCAGCTCTAAAATTGTAGTTTTTGAAAAATTAAAGAAAATTGTCTGTTTTTTGCTGAATCTAGAAACGGAAAATTTTAAACATCAATTTCATATAGTTATACATCCATATAAAAACAGGACCAGAGACTCAGGACCTGTCATTTACGTTTCCTAAATCCCATTCTCACTGTGTCTTTCTCTTCAACCCTATTTTTTTCTTCTTCCAGTCGATCAATGTACGATAGCGCGATTGGTGGTGAAATCTCATCTGAAGAAGGTTCAACATGTCCAACTCGTCTCTACGCCCTTATGGAAGGTGACAACCTCTCCATAATTGCACCATCTTGTGCCAGCCTTGAATGGTGTGACGATCTGGATCGACACCATCAACAACAGCATCTAGAATGGGATGATGAATCAGTATCAGCATCAAGTTCGGCAATGATGCGCGAAATTGACTCGAAATTTGCACCACGAGCATCGCGAGATTTAATGGTGATGGCGTGCGAAATGTTCCAACCCTATTCGCCACCTTTCAAGGTTTGTTTTCATCATTTATTCATTCCGGGGCGGCCATTTTTCGCATTTTTAATGAAAGATGATGTTTGATCCGGATGTTTTTGCAAATAACAGTTTTTTGTGCGCGAAATTACCTTCCAGCCTAAAAATTAAATTAAAAATAGGTTAAACTGTAGTTTTAACATTTTTTTTCATTTTAGAAAGTACTATTTTCGAACACAGGAAATTAAAACGAAGTTTTAGGAAATTTGTTTTTTGCTCACTTTTTTTTTCAGAAAATCTATTCCAATTTGCAAAATCTTGTGGCCTATCTGGCTATAAAAATGAGAATGGCTGGAAAAAAAAAGATTTTTTGAGAGAAAATTGGGAGAACTGATTTTGAAACTTTGATTTTTGGGCACATGACTTTTGGGAACTACATCCTACGTGGGAAAATTAGAAATATTCTATTCTAGTTGTGATATTTTTGTGAGCCGACTGAGCTAGAGCTTATATTAAACAATTGTGATTTCAAATTTCAAAATAAAATTCCCTACTCCAAATTTATTAGCAGTTTAATTTGGCAAATGGGTTTCGGACAACGTAGGAGGCAAAAAAACCATGTCTAGAGCTAGAACTCAATTATAAGTACAAGGATATTTGTGGTTTGACTGATCGACTACTGTAGGTTCTAAAAAAAAATATCTAGATATGAAACTTCCCTGAAGACCACCGGACTCAGAAAATGTCATTTTTTTTCCATTAAATATATATTTTTAGAGTCTAATTTAGAGTAATAGAAAAAATATGGAAAATGCAATTTTTAACTGGAATTATAGAAAAGTTAATGAACCCGCAAACATCATTTTTTCATTATTTTTGCGGAAAAAAAAACTAAAGTTCAGAATTGGGAAATATTTCGGACGATCACTGAAAAATGAACCCGATAAAAAAACATACAAACCTTGTCCTATTTTTAGTAAATCGGGTTTTCTGATGTTCTTTAATTTCTGAGAATCTCAAAATAGATTCAAAAATAGATTTATCTCAGGTAACGTTTTTTGGTTGATTATATTTATATTTACGTACATAACTGACCTTTTTTTTGAGGTTGTCCGGTTCCAAGACACCAAATCATGTGGTCTGTTTCAGGAACAACCCTCAGACAAGATATAGGTAAAACAGGGCTTACACAAATTGGCCTGATATGGCCAGAGAAAAGAAGCCTAATTTCAATATATGTTTTTTAACCAAGTCAACTGACAGTCTTAAAGTTTTTAAAATGAGATTCAAGTTAATTTTCAATGTTAAACTCAAAATCTACATGTAAAACTACCCCAGGAAGCTTTTCTTTTATTTTTTTAATGATTTTGGAAAGCTTATTTTCAAGTGAGAGAGCTCGAATCACAGTAATCTAATTTTGAAAATGAAATTCAAGTTGATTTTCAATGTCAAATTCGAATTCTACGTATAAAACTACTCTTAGAAGCGTTTCCTTCAATTTATATGATTTTTGAAAGCTTTTCTCTGAAACTACAGTTATCCAATACCAGGCCGAAATTTAATCAATAAAACGTGCTCCATTGCTAAATTATCGATTTTAGATTCGACTTTGATATATCATATATAATAAGCTTTTCACAAATAAATAGTACGTGCTCTGAAAATAAGAATTTCGAAATCTACGTGTAAAACCACTCCAGAAAGATTTTTCTTTAGTTTTTTCATGATTCCGGAAAGCTTATTTTCAAGAGAAAAAACTGGAACTACAGTAATCCGTTGCCAACCAAAATTCAATCAATAAAACGTTGATTTTCTTGAAAAACCATAAAATGAAGTCGTATAATCAATGTCTGAATCTAGTTTTACACATACAAAGAAATATAAAACTACAGTAACCCAGAGTGAACATTAACTAATATTTCACATTTTTCAGCACATTCAAAACCTATATCACAAGCGTCGTTTGAAGCGTGTTGGCCAAACATCTTCTGAGCCCCTTTTATCACTCTACATTCGATCTGTCATGTACCACAAATGCTCATTGTTGCGTGACAACTCATGGAGCTCTCTTAATAAGGTTGGTTCGTTTGGTCACTCACTCTCGTTTAGCAACTAGTTAGTTTTTTTTTTTTAATTAAATGACGTTTTGTCCTTCATTCATTATGTGTTGCACACAAGAAAGCAACATTTTGGACTACCGTACCCTTGGGAGCAAAACATTTTCTTTTCTTCGTGCTCTTCGAAAAAAGGCACGAAGTGAAGAAGTAAAAAACTTGTGACATCACCCCCAACGCATTTTCCGGTCCGGTTGACTTGGAATTTAGAGAGAGAGGGAGAGAGTCGCCAAAAATAACTAATCAAAACTTTATTATTATTATTTATATAAAATAGGTTGTTTTGCACAAAATGTACCCGATGAAATGAATAGTCACATAACGAACAGATTTATGGGGCGCATCATCGAGGCAAATCTCTACTTTATCGTTTTTCTTTTCTGGTGTTGGAGAAACTGATTGAAGTTGGTCGGCGTGTTGCACAAATCCACGTTGCAAACGCAGCGGAACATGTATTCCGAAGTTTCGAATAGATGGATTTGATGGATGTAACGCTGAAAAGAAAAAAAAAGTTAATGCACATATGGGAGTCGAACACGCGACCTTTAGCTTAAAAGGCGCGCGCGTTAACCTGTAGGCTACACGCGGGTTGATAATACAATGGCGGGATTCCCATTTTACTCACCTCATACAAGCAAACGGTTAGAACGTCGTAGCCAGTCATAGATGACTGGAAGGATGCATCATATGCTCCCATGGAATCCTCGCCCGTTCTCAATCCAAACACTCGATTCGATTCAGGAACATAAGCGCAGTATACGTAATCCGTATTTTTCGATTCTTGAACCTCGCCAGTCTGAAAATACACAAAATATGTTTATTATAACTCATCATTCGAGTTCGCCTCACTCACCTCTGCATCATTTTCCCAACACTGCAACGCTAGATTTCTACCAATACAGACGGCTACTAGAAGAGCAAGAACGGACGCTCGCATGGTTTAGGATACCAAAATGAAGAGGTCTGAAACCGGCTCACTGCTTTTATATCTAAAAAAAAAGAGAAGAGGGCGGGGCTTATCCCCAGGCGTCGTCGCGCGCTCGCGTCTGACGACACTTTTTTCTCGCGTTTTTTTTTCGAGGTGTTTTGGAGGAAGAAGAGAAGAATGAAAAAAAGAGGATTGGGAGAAAGAAGAAGGTTTAACTGATTTTGACAGGCTCAAGAGCTTCAAAAATCTGTACATTACATTAAAAATTCAGAGATGCACCAAGAAGTGAAGATACTACAAAAATTCTAATTATCTTCAGATGCTAGAAAAAGAAAAAAAACAACCGCTCCGAAACGGTGTCGATCCCGAGACCTCTCGCATGTGAGACCAGCACTCTACCACTGCGCCTTCTTGCTGATGATGCAATTGTAGAGAAACGTTCAGGATATCATTTACGTTTTTTTTTTCTCTACTGGGGTTCACCAAAGCTCATGAAACGAACAAAAATTGTGTCACGTTTTTGGCGTCTTTCTAGAAACACTTGGCTCACAACTTTAAAAGTGCAACACTCCCTCCTTCTCCTGATAACTTTAGACCTATCGGTCCCTTGGGGTACCCCCGAAATCTCCCCATGTGACTACGTAACATTCTTTTTTTGGGTGTGAAAAGAGGCGAAAACTAATCGAAAGATTCCAGATCGCTGACTTAATTCGCCCTAATTCTAATTAACTTGCGAAAAAAAACGGTGAAGTGAAAAAAAAGTGCCAGCGGAAAAGTTGTACGTCATAAATATTCGCCCTTTTTCTAGCCAGCCCCCTACTAATTTATAAATGACCTTTTTTTCGATGAAAAGATGAGCCAAAAAAAAGTGATCTGCACTTTCACATCAAAAAAGAAAGAAACAGAACGCACAAAAATGAGAATGTCGCAAATATAGTTTCGAAATGTTTCGGATAGGAAGAAGGGAAGAGAATGGGAAGGGGAGGAGCTTGGCGCGGCGCCAATGGGGTACGGTTGGTGTGAAGAACATGTTTTTTTTTGGATGATGAAATAGTTTTGGACACTTAACTACAAAAAGGGTGGTTTAGGAGATAAGAAGAGATGGTTTTTGAGGTTTTCAAAGTTCTTATGGTAGATTGGATGGTTTGGAAGGGTTTTCAGGTAGATTTTAAGATCTGGGAGGGTTTTTAGGATATATTTCAAGGTCTAGAAGATTCCCACGATGGATTTTGATTTCTAGACGGTTTATAGAGTGGATTTGAAGGTTTTTTGGGTGGTTTTTGTGATCTTGTCATACATTTATAGGTTTAGAAGGTTCTAGGCAGAATTTCTGAGGTTCTTGAGGTAGATTAGATGGTTTCAAATGTCTTCTTGGTTGTTTTTGAGGTCTAGATAGTTAATTGAGCAGGTTTTGCGTTCTAGAAGGCTCTCGAGATGAATCTTGAGGTCTAGAAAGTTCTTGGATTGAATTCTAAGGTCCACAACCTTTTGAGACGAATTTCAAGATCTGGAAAGTTGTTAGGACAGATATACTAGGTTCGAATTACCGATTTCGAGGTGTAGATGGATTTCTATATGTATTTTGAGGTATAAGAGGTTATAAGGATGATTTGTAGCACTTAGAGAATGATTCGACAATTTTAAGATTATCTGGATAACTCTTGAAATCCTGTTGCACTTATATGAGTATCTAGAAGTTCCTCAGATTTTTTGAAGAGTTGAGAAGTCTTTGGGTAAACTGTCAGTTACTAGACAGTTTATCATACAGAGGAAAATGTTTTTGTTTCCTTTAATTCTTTACTACTGTGGTTTTCTGGTCGTTCAACGATACACATGGAAAATAAATAGGGTACTTTGTAACCTGGAGCCGTATCACATATGACAAGGCTAGAAAATCACATTTTGCAATACAACTGACTACATTATAACAAGGTAGCAGCATCATCACCGGAAATAAACTATGACGTCTTTTTTTTCCATCAATCTACTATTTTACCCAAAAAATGTCATTGTTTTCATTCCTCACGCAAGCCATTTTTTTGCCAATTAAATTTAGGCGATTGTGTGGTTGTAGTTTATTACGTATGCTCTCCTGTCCTATATACACAAAATTGAAAAAAGAAACCCCACAAAATTAAACCGAATAAATTTAATTAAAAACAACAAAAAGCGTTTACGTATGCGTATGTATGTACTCGTCTCCTCATGTTTATCTTTTTTCCAGCGATTCGAAAATGCAATTTCGGAATGTGATTTCATGCGAAAATGGCCGGGATTGTCGGTGGAGGCAATGCGCGATGAGCTTAAACAACTATTCGATTTGGTAAGCGGAATGACCTTGTGTTTTTGTTTTTGATTTTTTTTTTTCGGCGACTCTGGAAAGAGGGGTTCTTCTCGAGGACCCTTTTCTGGTTATTGAGAAAGTATGGGAAAAAAATAGAGTGTCAATGATGGAACGGAAAATATCCGAGGGTCACGCAAATAGTTTCAATGCTCACTTTGACACCAAAAACCAACTGTCTGATGAAATCAGAACTACATATAATCCTCTAGAGTGCTTCGAAGAAAAGCAGCTTTATCAAAATGTAGACCTGGAAAGCTTAATTAAAAAGCACTTTAGTCTGGATTGGAGAAAAGTACAAACTACTGTAAACGTTGGAAAAGGGAGTGCTGAAAATCATTTCTGAACGCTCATAGAATCATGATTTTTGGAGCAATGGAGCACGTTTAATGAAGATTGCTGTAGTGTAAATACACCACTTTGCGCGGGTAAAGGGAGCTCACAATGTGCTCTTCAATGAAAGAGCACATTTTAAGTAACACGTTGAAGATAAAATTTTATTTGAACATTTCTCACTTCTCAATTTTTTTGTCCCTCGAAAACTAAAAAAAATGTGCTCTTTTATTTAGAAGCAACATGTCAAGTACCTTTACCCCATATTTAAGATTGCTGTAGTTTAGATACATCACTCTGTGATTTTCTGTAGTTTTTCAATCTGTCTACTAGCTTGGTTAGATTTTTTTGGGCCGAAAAGGAGAAATCACATTTTATGCTCAAAAAATCAATAAATCTGATGTTCTTGTATTAGGGCCAAAGTCTGTAAACTATGAATTGCAGCTCAAAGAACTTAGATTCTATACATCAAAATTCAATTCGTGCTCCATCCAGATTTTTGACGTCAGAATCGGTTTCTACAGGTCTGATTACCCCAGAAAAATCCGCTTCTGAAAAATGTATAATTACAAGAACCCTGTAAAAATGAGACAAACTCGCTCCATTTATATTTTAAAAAAATGTGAATTTCAAAAAAATTCCCACCTTTTTTTCTGTAAAATTCGAATTAAAAACCTCATATATAATTCAACAAGTCAAAAGTGGTTTTGACTCCAAATATGAATCAACAAAAAGGGTTCTAATATTCCAGTCCACCTCCAACACTTCCATCGATATCAATAATTCACACGTGCGCGCCTTTAAAGTGATGCTGGTTCTCGAAGCGAAACGAGCCTACGATGAACGTCTTGCCGGTCTCTTCTGCGGTGATTGGTTCAACGTTGACAGCCCGCGAGATGTCATGACACATCTCATCAATGCCGATCTACCACCAGTGGTTAGTTTAGATTAGATGACATGAAATCAGACACATGTTTCAAGAGTTCAAGATTAAGTTTAGCTTCTTTGTGTGTTTGAGATAAATCCTAATCCTCATTCATCTGGAATAATGAATGAATGAATGAATGAATGACGTGAGTATAATCACCTGTCCTAGACCTCATGAATATGTAGAAGAAGAAGAAGAATAGCATAAATAATTTGGGGAAATCTGATTTTTTTAGCGACACCTGAATTTTTGTAGAATCTAGATGAAAGATCGGGTAATGTTATTGTACGGGATTGAGATCTGTGTAATCTGTGAAAGCTCGAAGGGGGTTTTTGGATTATTTTTCGAGAGACTCAAAAATCTAAAATAGGTCACATAGTTTTCAAAAAATTGCCTGTTTCCACTGAACCAGGGTGGACTTATTTTCAAAATTCAGAATATTTTCTGGCTTAAATGGATTTGGACCGCTTTTTCACTCTGGGTCTGATCCTGGGTAGTTTTTTAAAATTTGGTTCCATTCTACTTTTTAAGCTTGAAATTATCGATTCCGGTCCTATTCAAAAAAAACAGTTTTGCTAAGGACTTCCACAAAATCAAGGGAGAAAATCCTGAGCGTGTCAAAAACTACAGTAATCTGAGGTCTAAATGTTCCAATAGACATTATTTATAACCAGAACTCAATGAAGTTCCGAAATATCACATGCACATCATTGATAGTTCGGCTATTGTAGTCTAGATACAGTAGGAATAAGTTATGGGCTCTCAGGCTGGCGGCCAGTTGGTTCCTAAACAATATTCAAAATTTTTTTGCTTAGATCTCAGGCTCTCTTTGGCTTGGTTCCAATCAATCCAAATGTTCCGTATAAATCGGACCCGGCCTAGTTTGGCCACCCCACTATTTTTGATCAACTACTCCAGATATCAATGAACCGCATTAAGCCATATAATCCTAGAGTTCTTTGACTTTCAGTTTTTCCCTATTCTCAGAAACATATGGGGTTTTTTTTTCTAATTTACATTTTTTAGGATTCCAGGAATTTTTTCTTTATTTTTGTTTTCCTCTGCGATGTTTCAAAAACATAGGGGTCCCAATTTTTTCTTCTTTTTATGATAACATTATTTTCATTAAAGTTGAGTTGTTTTGAAACTATTTTATTACTATCCAAAAAAAAAATTTTTCTTCGAAAACAAAAACAGAAATTTTATATCAAACTAATTTTAATTTTCAGCTCCTATGGAACCTTATCTCGCGCATCAGTCCTATAGCGATCGATATTATTGATTGCCGTCAGTTATCAGCGGCTCCGGATGTGCTGCGATTCGCCACCAATGCCACGTCACCAACGATTTCCTGGCTCCAAATTGGTGCCACCTCACCACTTCCACTCTTCTATATTCCTGATGACATGGAATAGTGATGATAATAATTTTTTTCTTTACCCCTATTCACATTTTTTCACTACGGGTTCATTAGATTCTTCTGTTTTCTTATTGCGCACAATTTTCTGCTCCGGGTGATTGTTTTCTTTATTTACATACATCCCATGATTATGGGAGGGCTTCAAATGTCATTTTGAAGTTTGATATTTTCCCCGGTGAATAGTTATATAGGTCTAGCTAGGCATATGTTTTGTTGGTTGAATGATATATAAAAATAAATGTACATCAGAATTTTTAATTTTTGTTCCTGAATTTTTGATGCAACTTTTTACTACTACTAATCGAGACGTCAGCAGTAAAAAGTTTTCTGTGTTTTTTGGTTGAGGGATGGGGGAGAAATAGATCAACTGGAGCGGGTTGGTGTGCTTCACAAAATTTTAGTTTTTCTAGCTGAATATCCGGTAAGTTTATTCAAATTAGGGGCCTATTATTGGTGACCAAAACCTGGACCAATAATTAAGAAGTCCTGCCTAAAGTTATAAAGCTGTGCTCTCTAGGAGCTGGGCATCTCAATTATGTTCAAGTCACTTTTGTTTGGCTGAAAAGGATGACTGAGAGCGTCGTACTCTTACAATTAGCAAAATCCAATTAGTTTATTTTAGTTACACTAATATAATTATGAGACGTAAACGAAGCTCTCTGGAACTCTCCATTTTGGGGCAAAATAGAATTACGCAAAAACAGATGACATAAAAGTTTTCAGCGTTTAAAAATCTATATTGTGAAAACGAAAAAATTAGAGAGCGGCGTAGAATTTTTTTTTGGATGGGCGACTACTAAAAAACCGTAATCCAATCGCTACAAGACTCAAGCCTGGCTCAAGTCAGCTGTTTCCTTTAAAGACACGTCTGCCAGAGATCAAACGTTGACACGTCATCTTTTTTCTGTTTATTTTTTTTATTTTTCAAAATGTACTGTCCTATTCTGGTTTTCTCGGCCATATTGGTTTCTCTTCCAATGGTCTAATTATTTCAATCTTATTGTAAGATGATGTGAATTTTATAGATAAATATTATAGATTGTTCTGAAACCAATCAATAGCTATAACATAATGAGACTTTTGTTTAAAGGTGGTGTAAAGGGACTTGGCAAGTTGCTCTCAAATGAAAGAGCACATTTAAGAGCCTCGAGGGATTTTTTATCGAAAAGTCTAGTTTTCGAGAAAATTTCATTTGAAAAAAGAAATTTGGAAATATTCAAGGTAGGTTGAAAGTTGTAGTTTCCAAATTTTTTCAAACTTTTTTTCTCGACAACTAGACTTTTCGATAAAATATCCCTTGAAGGTCTTACCTAAAAAATTTTTATTTAAGAGCAATTTGCCAATTCCTTTTACCCAACCTTTAATTTACGATTTATCTTGCTCGAGAGTTCAATCCCATCAGCTTGAATATTTGGTCTATAGGGCCCTAGATTTTGTTTTTCTAACAAGAGGGTCCGGTTGGTTAGGCTCACAATTTGTGTCATATAGCCAAAATTCATTGAGACCTAGCTTGACCCATTTAATTCAAGAGTTCGGTTCAGAGCCTGAGATTATATGTTAAGTCCCATTGAGCACAGATGTTCGACCTATCAGGAGAAATTGCTTAACTGATTTCTCCCATATTGAAACAGAGAAATCGAGTTCAGCGTTCGTTTTGATGCTCACAAAAAATTCATTCGGGTCCAACTTTTGAGCATTTTTTTGTGCGTTGCGTTTGACTAAAGTGTTCACTGCTACTCATTTATACCTAGCAAACAGGTTGAACTGGGATCATCAGGATTTGGTTCCGCTTTTTTCACATTTGAAATTTTCAAATTCAACGCTTGAAAAACAAAGAACATGTTCAGACATGTCAAGTGTTTACATGGAAAAATATCCCTTTACATATTCCTAGAACTATTTACAATTTTGTCGAAATAATTCAAGTTTCACATTTAAAAAAACTATCTAGACTGATGTTACTTTTGAAATCCTGAAACTGTTACTTATTTTAACCGGTCAAAAAGTATTTTAAGAATGAGCTTTTTTGAAAAATCTAATATCCGCATATATTTACCACCTGATTTAGATACTAATTCAAGTTATTCAAAAAAGTACATGCCTGTTTTCTAACTACTATAAGTATAAGAAAAGTGTATCAAATGACGTACGTGTTTAGATCGAGAGAATATATATGACCTCATCAACAGTAATATTCATTGATTTTTGCAGAGTGACACATACGCAAAAATAATTCGTACTGGTTCGATGAACCCTTCTCTCTCAAAAATTCATGAGTGTTTATCAAAACAACTGTAACCATATACATATGACAAAACAATAGGCATCAAATTGCAATAATATGTATCTCAAGAGCCACGCACGTGTCTTGGCAACCCGTTCATTCGCGTAAAGAATTGGTATTCCAGGGCTCATTTTTCATCGTCACGCAAAAAATAAAAATAAATATAGCTCTTTGTTCTTGTTCTTCTTTTTCTTCTCCCCAATTTTTCCGGGTCTAAACATTCGGAAGAATTTAATTAGTGCACTTGGAGAATAACAAGTAGTTCACGTCAACTATTTCCTTTGTCTTTTCTTTGTTCAAATCTTCTCTATGGCCCTTTTTGAGTTTTTTTTCCGCGTCTTCGCGAGAATAAAAGTGGGCGTGGCACGTCCAGTGATACAAAATGCATATTTCTGCTTTTCATCCATAACTTTCAATTCGTTCTTGCGCGTTTTTCCAGCTTTCAATGTCTCGATTTTTGGCGATGGTTTTAATGGTGTTGGTGGTGGTGATGATTGGTGTCACAGTCGAGTTCAGCTTGGATAAACGAGGTGGGTTTGAGGAGCGGAATCGGGACTTTTAGATTTCTTGACATTTTCTTGATATTATTCATGTACCTTTAAAATCATGTAGGTCATCCAAATTTTCATATCTTGAATAATAAAATAATTTTCTAAATCTCCTAGAGTTAATAATAGTGACGTGAGGTTTTTCAATTTCAAACTTTCAAGACAATGGGATTTTTTTTTGATTGAGCATTGAAACAAAGGAAAGTTCAACATGGCCAAAAGGAGCATAACAATTAGAGCTTTGTTCCTGAGCCTCACAGAGAGCTGAACAGGATCAGATCAAAATGAGCCTAAAAATGGTCAGGTCCTTCAAAATGATTCATAAGGCTCATTTTCATGCTTTAAGGCTGTCCATTTTATTATACCTCAAACCCTTTTTGACTTTCCAGAAGCTTCAGAACTTCAGAATACTAAAATTACAGAATCAGAAGGCTTAAGCCTAACCTTCTCAAATTTTCTGACAGGATTTTTTTGGGAGCGAATCTACAGAATTACAGAATGAGAACATGGCAAAAAGTATCCGGCTTTATGGGGTTGTCCAGTAAATTCTTACATGCGAGAGCATCGAAAACGTGTTTTGAACAGGGGCCAATGAGGCTCGGATTTATTCTTTTCCTGAACCCGGAAATATGTCTTTCTCAAATTTAGAACCGCCTAAAAATCAGTATTTTTTGGGTCCAAAAGAATCCAAGAGCTATTTGTCCTTGATCGGGTCCAAACCTAAAAAAAGGCTTACTTTATGCACTAAGCACCTACAGTACTCTGCACTTTTTGACAATCTTCCGGCTGCATGGTAAAATAAAAATAGGCATTTTGCCCGAGACAAAAAATTTTAATTAACTTTTTTGGCGTTCAATTTCCCTTTGTTATTTCACGAAAATAAATGCCTTCCAGCAATCAAAAATTCTCAAGTTTATTTCTTTGTTTTGTTCCAGGAGCCGCCTGGTTTATGCGACCGAATTGGAAGCCGCCAGCGAAGCGATTCGTGCCATTGTCCGATGATGGGACATATCCGATGGAAGGTGTCAACGCTTATGATCAATATATACTTTTTTGAGATTTATCCTTATAAAGTTAAATACACTGTTTTTATATGTTACATCTTAGATTTCGTCAAAAATTGTTGAAGTCGATCAAGAGCCCAAACAATATTCGCAGCAAATGCGTCAATGTTAGATCTTGTGCCAGCCCAATCACTAACAGCCACCGAAATTCGCTCCTTCCCAATCCGATAAAAACATCCATAACCATCAGGTCTCATCGCGGCCACGTAGCCAAATGTGCCAACATCATGGCCATTCATATATCCGATAAAACTGGTGGAGAGCAAGAAGTTGCCATCGCCACCAAGGCGACGCCACGTTTCATTTTGCATGAATTCAGGGACTGACCATGAGGGGCCACAGCCTTTGTTCATAATTTCGAGAGTTTTACGGAGACCGAGAAGATGACGATCGAATCCTGGAAATTATTTGTTTGAAATGTTGTTGTTTGAGTGTCCCAGACTAACGTAGATAACAAAAAAGTAATTTTGTAATCTATTATTTTCATCTTATATTCTTCGATCTTGAATATAAATATATATTAAAGATTGGAGAAGACTCGAAGATTGGAGAAGACTTTTTCTTACTAATCCGGATATCTAATTAAACAGGTCACGTTCATTAAAAAATGAACTATGATGTTCAAGAGTCACTAGAAAATCTAGCAATATTTTACAGGCCGAATTAAGATTGGGCTGGCCCGGCTCAAATGTCGGAAAGGGCTTACCATAGTGGATAAGATATCTACCTCTTCGCTTAACCTAGAGATGAGTCAGGAAGATGAACCCAGGCGGCAGTGTTTCTTTTTTTCTAGTATGCGGACCTAGACCCCAAAAAAGCCCATCATCTAGCCAAGCCTGCATCTGACTATCATACTACTAGAGCCCGTTTACTTCTGGATCAAGCAATCCGAGTTGAACTGGACCAACATTCTATGGATTTCAAAATACTGACACATGAAAAATGTACCCAACATTTTCCTGAATTGATTCAGACTCATTCCAGTGAGTTTTTTTTTTGCTTAGATCACATTTGGGCTCATTTCTTAATAATACTAGCTGACTTCAAGGTCCAGTTCGCTTCTAACTAAAAAAAACACGTGACCCTGTTCTAATAAGATTCATAATTTCTCTGCGACTCTTACTCTCTCGTCTTCATCGTCTTGTTGTATCTTATCTAATCTGAGAATTTTTCACCTAGAAAAAACTAATTGAAACTTTGATTTCTTATTTGAGATATGATTATGATAAAGGTAAAATGTATTTTTCAGCATCATCAAACAACTGAAACGTGAAAACTTTTGATTTTTATCATTTCCAAATACTTCAAGAAATCCGATGTTATCTAGAAACTAGATGGTAAATCACAAAACCTCCTTGATCGAACTAAGAATTTAAATTCTTTGAAGTACATATGAATATAATCTAGTCCGATTTTATAACTAAGGATCAATTCAGGAATTTTTTCTGATTGGCTTTGCTTCAGATATCTCGCACTGTGGAATAACACTAACCATTTCCCTCCATACAATCCGCCATCAACCGATTATGCGCATCAATCGCCGCATCAAACAACTCCTTCTGACTCGTTCCCTCCTCCTTCACCTCACCCAACAACACCTTGGCAAACTTCACAAATTCGGCAGTACATCCTCTCACCGTCTCCGTTCGTCCATGATAAAACTTCCGAGTTGACGCCGTTTCATAAATCGGTGCAAACAATCCATGCGTTCTGACGTACGCCAACTGCAACGCCAATTGGACCACCGTATCTGTATAAACCTTTGCGTTTCGACACAAATCATTTCCATACGCGCTATAATGCACCGGTCTAGCGCGATACAACTTGGTCTGAAAGGTAGGAAAGGATGTGGACGTTAAGGACGGAAAAAAGTCTTACATTTTTATAGAAAGCAACATCAGCGAGCGATAATTCATGTCGAAGATGTTCGTTGAGCTCAAAATCAAGACGAAGGGGCGACTCGAACTTTTCCAACTCTGTTGGATGCCAGAGATCCTTGCGAACTCGTTCACCGACATAATCGCCGACTTGGAGTAAAACAATCGCATCAATGTTGGAGTGCTGGAAATATTTCATTTTGAATCTGGATATGATCATGGGATGTCTTACATCTCCTTGAATAGCAATCTGTCCATCCTTATACGCTGTAATCGACACACTTTTGTCCTGCCACGTCATCCATGATTCATCTAACAACATCTTCTTCATCATACTTGTCTGATCTCCTGGAACACTGTCAGCCAGTGTCATCACAAGAATACTTGTCTCAATATCACGAAGATTCTCCAAATTCCGCGCACTGACACGTGTCAACTCATCGCGATTTTTCGACCAAGTGTCTCTATCAGTTGTTGTCAATTTGGCAATACAATACTTCTTCTGATCGATTGAGTTGGCCTTGATGAATTTGAGCATTGCATAAAGTTGATCAGCCGATTTAACAGTGTCATCCGAATTGAGAACTTCGACCTTCCACAGAGAACCATTGCAATTAACCACAACGTGATGAGGTGCAACTCCTTGGGCTTCTAAGAATTTTAATTAGTATGTGTTGGATCTATAATTTCAGTAGAGGCACGTACTTGTCTTAAAGAACCTATCCATCGAGTCATTGGGAATGTGCGGAGTCCTATTGGAGGAGAATAATTGGTGGAATTGAATCATATCCCAGGTCACACCACGTGACGATGTAATTGGCCATTTCTCACTGGAAAATAGAGTGTAACATTGTCTTGACTAAACAGAGCCCTCAATGGAAGTACAGTATTATCCGTGAAAAATTGAAAATTATCTTCAATCGGAACATGAAAATGGACCCTTTGAAATACATATTTCGAAGATTTGGATAATGTATTGCTTTTCAGAGATCTCAATAAAGGACCTGAAGAGCACAGAAAGATGTGGCCTAATCTAGGAGGTCCTCTTTTAGGGTTTAGTCCAGACAACGGGAACTAAAAAACAAGAACACCTTAATTTTAACGACCATTTTAGGACCTTCTTTTGGTGCTTGAACTCTAACTCACTGTCTAATTTTGTCCCAAACACTCAACCAATGGTGCAAAACATCGGCTGCTCTCGATAATTGCCCGCCATCAATCGGTTTATACGCACTATTCAACGCACCAAAACTGACGAACGGGATCAACGGGTAACGCCCCTCGGTGTACACATTATACCACCAATCTTCCAGCTGTAAAGGGTAAATTATTTATTTTTGAACCCCCGCTCTTATCACCCCCATGTGATAGATAAAATGTACATATTATACAGTACATATTATATTCACCCAGTTCTTATGCAATTGCGCTCGATTCTCCAAAGCTTTCTGAAGTTGTTCAGCCAGTGAGGAGTTCTCAAACTTCAGCACCTCTTCGCGAAGTTTCGTCAATTCTCCAGGACTCAAAAGAGCGCTCGCCGACTTTACATACTTCTCCAAAGTTTGCTTCAATGGTGGCACCGGAAGATTAGGAAGTCCATCTTGCTTTGAAAATGTAGACATTTTTCCTGAAAAGGAAAAAAATGGATAGTGTAAAAAAGAAAGAATACAAGTAAATAAGAGTGGCCAATCATGGGTCAATTCTCCTTTTGTCTCTACGTCTCTTTTCTCTCGCCATGTTATCACCATGTGCGGCTATGTTGTAGTGAATGCAACGAATTGGACCCACACTACAGTTTAGAGATCAAACGGTATCTTTTTTTTCGACGTGGTTTGAACATTTTTAAAAGTTTGGATACGGGGAAGAAGATGTACTCTATGCAGATCTTTAATATATTAATAGTTATGTTTATAGTTAGAGAAACTATATATCGAAAACAAGAAGACAAATGTTTGACCTTTTTCGACATTGACAAATCAGTATTATCATTAGGGTAGTAGTAGTCATTTTTCAAAAAAAAAATGGTAAAAAATAGGGTCAGAATTGTACATGAAAAACAACAAATTATATCAGAAACAATGAAAACAAAAGATTTATTTTTGAAAAAAAAACAAAACAACAACATTTTTGATACTAGGGTTTTTGATCAAGAGGGTTTTACTATAAAAAATGTGTTCTTACATTCTCTAAGACCTCCAGTATTGATATCGATCAGAACGAGTCTGATCTTGAAAATGCCAGGAAAAGATTCAGAGCGAGCAAAGTAAAATTGGGTCTGAAGTTCCAAAATATACTCCGAATCGACCTGATCCGATGAACAACAGATCAAGAATGGATGTTTTTGAAACTGTCCAGACGACTTCTGAAATCACCCATGATCGGTCCTAAACAGACGTTTCTCAAATTGTCGATTCTTGACAGTTCTACATTTTCAGGTCCAATTCAATTTGTTCCATAATTGTTTCAGGTTCCTCCAAGAACCTTTCCAGATAAAAGCGAACAAACCTTCAATGTTTTTGTTTTTGAAATAAGTGCACTTCTTGTTCTTCTGGAACATGAACACAAAAAAGCGGCATCTTCAAAAGAGGTCTTTCTCAAACTTGAATAGGGAAACATTTCTTTTGTCTTCATGAAAGCGGCAATTTTTTTGATCTTCTTTATAAATGATTTTGGAAATAAGCAAAGCTTTTGAGGGGTGGAAAAATTGTTAACTTAAAAAAACGTGTTACCAGATATGAACCTTGATCTTGAATAAAAATAGGTCTGGTGGAACTGGGCCTTGCAGTCCGGAAACCAGTCCGTTCTAACTGTTTTGGAAAAAAATTGCTATAGAAAGATCAAAATAGTTTGATACGAGATCATGTTTCTTGATAAAAAAGAGGAAATCATACATTTCGGAAATAAAACCCAAAAAATTGGCTTAACTTGAATACCACGACAGGAAAGTAATGCAAAAAACATCAAACAATGGGCGGTGCAAAAAATTGAAAAACAACTCTTCTGCCAATCGTTTGAAACATATTCGGTTCATCAAAAACAACAAGAGACTGTGAATTATGAAGAGGGCGCAGAGTAAAAAAATAACTACAGCCTATGTACATTTTCAAATCATATAATAATTGGTATTTTTTATTTTTACCTTTTTCCAACCGTTTTATTATCAATGATAAGAATACTTTGCTCTCTATTCGTATGTGTAGTTTCAAGTCGAAGGTGCAAATGTCATTTTTTTATTTGTAAGTTTACAGAGCTATTAAATATCATCATCGGTCATGTAATTTTTAACCATATATGTGAACTCGTCGTAGTCGATCACACCATTACCATCCACGTCAGCCTCATTGAAAATCTCATCAATGATCTGATTATCCGTAATATCGCCAAATTCTCGAAGAATATATCGGAAGTCTTTCTTCGAGATTCCACCATTTTCAGAACGATCGAAAACGGTGAAACACTCCTTGACCACCTCGTTTAGGTTACTTTTCTTCATTGTTAAACGTCGCATGACGACGCAGAACTCGTCGAAATCGATTTGATGATTGCCGCGTTGATCGACCTCGTCGATGATTTTGTAGAGCTCGTCGCGGGTTTGTTCGAGGCCCAGGTTTTTGATAGCCACTTCGAGCTCGTCGATGGCGATTGCACCACTTCGGTCTGGAAGAAAGAGGATGATATAGGGTTCCAAAATGATAAAATGGTCTATTTTTCGAGGTTTTTGAATCAAAATCAAAAGTTCGAAAAATGATAAAGAATATCTTTCTGATATATACATTCAAAATGGAATTAATGTCCAAAAAGAAATGAACATTTTCTGTAAATCATATCAATGAATAATTTTCACAGGTCGAAATGTTTCTTGACACTCATAGGAGTCCAAAGGAACTATGAAAAAAACTAACAAGGGATATGTTCAAGGTTCGGAACTGAATTTTTAATGAAAAGTTGTGTATATTACTAAATCAATTTTCCTGATCACGATCCTGTAATCTAAACTTGACAGGTACTGCTCAGAAAAAAGTTATACACTTTCGAAAATGTTCGTTGTTTTTAATTTTTTGTATGACATAAAAAAATGATTTGTTAACGTACATAGACTAAGTTTTTCAGCACTATTGAAAACCTTAAACGGTTTCTTAAACGAGCCTGGTTCTATTTTGACCGTGTGTTAGTCGTTTCAGGTAAATCGGTTTTGATTCAATTTTAGTTTCGACTCAGAAAAAAAAAACCAAAAAACAAACCCTGATCTGTTTTTTCTTGATTAGGTCCGTTTTAGTGAATTTTTCTGATCTTCTATTTTCGGTTCATTTTTTATCAGACCAGGTTCAATTTAAGATATTTCAGGTTTTTACAGGCTTGTCATTTTCTCTGATCTCTTTTTGGCGAGCTAGAATCAGTCTAATCAGGGTTTTTTGTTCGGATCGGGAAGGAAATGTCCATCAGAAATTGTGAATAATGGAAACCTGTTTCAATCCCACACTAACCTGAATCAAAAATATTGAACACCTGTCTATACTCATTCAACTCTTCCTCCGAATACCCATCCAACAAATGCTGCGAATTGATCAACGGATCAGCCGCGCTTGCACCATGTGGCGACCCTCCATCCCCACGATCCGAATGTAGTTTCAGCTGAAAACAACTCAAATTATCTTCAGCTATCATCCTCCTTGATAGGTACTAAATTTACCGTTCTGGATGCGAAAAAATCGCGCGGTGAAAACGGCATTTTTACGAAATCCGCCTCGGCTGCTGCCGTCAGCCGAGCAGGTTAATATAAAAATGGAATGTAATGTATAATGCCGAGAAGCTTTGTGTGTGTGTCGGTCTGTGTGTGTGCGCGACTCCATGGTTACCACTTCTCATTATAGAACTACTCACTGACAAAGAGTATACATACAAAAGAGGTAGAAGAAGTGCAGAGTAAAAAAAAATAAAATGAGGTTATTTTTAGGATATATACAGATGTATTTAGGTGGGTAAATTCCAAAAAAACCTGGGTATGGGGAGTTTTTTCCGGGTCAATCTGAATCGACCTGAGTCCTATTTGTGAAAGAGTCCGACTCAGGCCAAGGCCTACCAGCCCTCTTGAAAAAACCCGGCCCGACAACAAGAAGATTTGATGGCCGGCTTGTGGTCTATGATATGTAAAATTACTGATATCTTTTTGTTTCTTCTCAAAAAACTTAACGCGAAATTTTAAGGTTGAAACAAGCCCTCGGATTGACCCGAGTTTTTGGAAATGTCTGTTCAGACCTAGGCCTCTTTGGACTTTGTGAAAACCGGCCTAATTGCAGTAGCTCGGCTAGCCTGTGGTTTCTATTTATGGGTTTAAAATTTGGTGTATTTTCATCGTTCATCTTGAACTTTTTTGGATTTTCTTGTAGGCTTTGAAGTAAAGCCCATTCAGACGTGTTTTCTTGTCCTGATGGCCCGGAGTGACCCGGTTTTGAGTTCGAAATAAACTTCTAGAGACCCGTTAAGGTCCAGTTTAAGGTTTTTTCCTAGCTTTTTAAAACCCAGTTTCAGGCAGTAAGGCCAAAGTTTTTTTAAGGCCAAGTTTCAAGATCTTTTAAAGCCTATTAAGGCCGAATTTCAAGCTGTGAAACTGGGCCTTTAAAGGTCTAAAACCATTGAAGGCCCAGTTTCAATCAACCTCTCCCTGAAACTAACCAAGCTGACTTCCTCGATCATAAAATGCGACAATCTTCTCCGAACATTCGGTATCCGAATATTCAATCTACCCGAATACTCCGAAGGCATTATGTATATTACTTTCTCAGCTAAAAAATTGTCGAAAAGCTAAATTTCGGAGCAAAAAAAAACGACACAAAACGAAAGAAATAATATATACATAGAGAGGCTTGGATTAGTTTTTCTCCTGCCTCGCCGAGAAAGTTGTTCAGACACCAACAGAAGAGAAAAAAAAAACAAAACGACTAGTAATCCAATTATTTTTTTTTGACAAAAAAATATGTCATGTGCTTGACATAACATAAATCATAATTTTTGGAGGGGGGTCGAACAAAATTTGAGAACTTGGAGGAGGAGGAGAAAAACTTTTTCTATGCATGGAAACCGTGGATTTTCGGATGAGGAAAACAAAGGCGATTAAATATGGATTTAGTGATGAGAATGGATACTATTTTTAGAAGTCCAAGAAGCACTTGAGGAAAAAAAGGTTTTGATTTCAAAAAAGTGAGAAATGGAACCTGAGAAGAAATAGAACAGAGCGTCGAATATTCTCGAGGAAAAAGTTCTTTCGAAATCATCTGACAGAGTTCAAAGTTTACCAGTTTTTTTGTGATTATATGACATTGATTGAAAATTACAGTACCCATTCTGAAAAGTACAGTAATCTAATGTAACGGTCAAAAGTATAAGGCAGAATAGAATCACTGCCATTGAGTTGTTAGACTTTCGTTTTTGAACAGGAAAAAATTCAAGAACCATAATTTTTCAAATGATGACAAATTCCCCTATGAGGTTATTTGACCCGTAGAATTCGATTCTGATAATAAAATCATTCAAAAATTCCATTTAGGTCGAAAAATTATGAAATTATCAATAGAGCGTGTGTTACCGATTGAGTTTTGACTAATAGGTAAACTGTTGATTATATTGTCATTATTCGTTCGTCTCAAAGTAGTACGTTTGGTGCCATATTTAGCACAGTTGTGCCCAAAGGTATCAGCAAAATGTTTCATTTTTTGTAGGACGTTATCTGATAAATGAATATCTGGATTTTTTTCTGAAAATTAACATTTTTTGAAAAATGGACATTTTGACATCAAAAAACATTTTCCAAAATTTAATTTTTTCAGAAAAAATACAAATTTTAAGAAGTTCTTTCAGATTTTTTATTTTCAAATATTGTCCTACAACATTTTGAGCACTTTGCACATACTGTTGAGCACAATTGAGCAAAATATGAGGCCAAACGAATCATTTTGAGCAGAAGTATGATGATTAAACTAACCGGATATCTCTTCTGTACATCTAAAATTACAGTAATCTTCGTCTGAAACCCACAGTAGTATTCTTCTGAAATCACCCTTGAAGGTCCCATCAACTTCTGGATCCCCCCTGAGCCGCTGAAGACAAACCGGAAGGTCTTAAAATTCTGAAAGTGAATTTCACTACTTCAAATTTTGATTGGATATTGAAAAAAGTTTTGAAAACTTTTAATTTCAGATATGACAGTTATCTACACCCAAAAATAAAAATGTTCTCGAAAAATTTCCGAAACTCACTTTCGGCATCACAAATAAATAGGAAAACGGGCGGGCGGACGGACGGACGGACGGGTTAGCGAGTTAAAAATGAATGAGTTTTTTTTTTCAAAGAACAAAAAGAAATAGTGTGAAACGAGAGACATTTCAACGAAACAGAAAAACAGATGTGTTAATTGAAAAAATAGGAAATAAAATCTGGAATTTCGTTGTTTTTCTTGTGAATGTGAGAAAAATAAGTGAATTGTATGACTACTATATTACAGCTCATAGAATGTTCTGCGTCAAAAAATGGGAAAGAAAAACAACAACGCGTGTTTTTTCTCACGTTTGGAGGGAGAATAACGAGTTGATTGCTTTCTATAATGAGCTCAGAGGCATTTTTCCATTCATGTTATTTATTGTTGACAAAAACTAGGATTCTATGGTGTAATAAAACATAAAGGTACACAGAGTTTTCAATTTTCTAAATCTCTGGATAACTAATTTTGTGAATCCTGAATGAATAGGACGAAATTCTATCTAGCCCGTAAAAAACAGCGTCTAAAAAACTAAGGCCGTATCTGAACAGGCCGGATCTGATTATTTTCGATATTTATCTCCTGAAATGGGTACAATATTTAACCAATATTTTTTTCGAGCAGAAATTCAACATTTTAAAGGGATTTTGAATATGAAATATGAGAATGGTTTAGACTTATGTATAAATCGAAAAGTGAATACATTTCTAAACTTTTGAAATCGGCCCGATGGCGAATCCTTTCTTTGACCTCATAAACCGAACCGCACCCGTTTTATTTTTGTTTTGATTCATGTAGTTTGAGGATTTTCTTCTGAACTCATGAAAATTCACCTAATATTGTAGATGATGAAAAAAACCCAAAACCAAAAAAACCCAAAGAAATACATTGTTTAATTCATCCTGGATCGGTCCCAAACAATAACGTTTAACACTGTTGATTTCGGTATTGAAAGTAGACCTGTATTTTGTCGATTGGCAGTTCGAAAGTTTACTTTTTTATAGTTAATTTGGACTCAAAGCAGAACACCTAGGAAATAGGACTATTTAAGTTAAAGTATCTGGGCTATGTAAAACATAGCAGTTAGTATAACCCACCAATTGTCGGATGTTCGTTTTAATTATCTCTCCGATTTTAAAATAAATAAAGGGGGATAAATATTCACTCCTGACTTCTGAATTTTGTGCCAAAAATTAGTAGATTATTCAAAAAGTTTGAGAATTTTACAGGTTGGAAATTTCCAGGTTAAAATACGTTCTATTTCCGGTTTTTTATAATTCACCTTTTGAAAAACGCGTTGAAAAGTCTACTCATTCCTTGAGTTACATATATTTCAATCTTAGGCCTATATCGGTTCAAACTCGATAACAACAAAATCAAAACCGTAATTTGATCATAAAATATATAAAATTGTGTAATTTTCAAAGTCCAGAAAAAACTCCGTTACAACATTTGTATAAGTGTTTCAAAACAGTCAGTAGTGTATCTCAATTTTCACGTCATGTCAGCGCAATGAAAAACAGCAATTTGCGAGGTTGAGAGAGACGCAGAGAAAAGTTCTCCGAGAGAAGTACAGCAGTGAAAATTTCCATGGCCGACTGGTTAACGGGCGCGTCTTTGAATCGAACGACAGCGCCGAGCTCTGGTTCGATTCCCCCACGCGCAAAACTTTTTTATTTTTTTTCAAATTACATTTTTTTACAACGTTCTCTTGTCAGATACTAAAAAATACACTCTCGCAAATATTTTGAATACATTTTCGAGTTTCGAAAACACATTAAACTGTAATTTGAAAAAAAAAGAAAAGATAATAAAAAAGTTTTGGCGCGTGAGGGAATCGAACCAGAGCTCGGCGCTGTCGTTCGATTCAAAGGCACGCCCGTTAACCAGTCGGCCATGGAAATTTTCACTGCTGTACTTCTCTCGGAGAACTTTTCTCTGCGTCTCTCTCAATCTCGTCAATTGCATGCTGACATGACGTGTTTGAACAAAAAATACAGATCCGAAAAATGATATCCTCAAATTAGAATCTGGGCCTTAACAGGCAGCCTTCAGGCAGTTTTTGACTATTGAAAAAATTATGAGTTTTGAGTTTTACTTGTGAAAAATTCTCTGTTTCATAGAACAGTAAAATATAAGGAGGCAAAGAAGATACTAATTCGTATTCGAACTCCAAGTTGTGTAATTTCATGAATTTAGCAAAAAAAGAAGGCTTGCGGTACCCTAATATCCAGAAAAATACTTACCTTGATAGCTCCAATGACATTATGCTTTTGTCCACCACTATCTTTACCATTTCCGGCTGATGCGTTCGACAATTTTTGTCGAATCATAAAACTAGATCGCGAAAAGGACCGGCTCAATGAGCCCACATTAATTGACAAAGAACCTCGCTGAGATTGCTGTTGTTGCTGCTGCTCCCCATTCGTCGTTGACACACTTCCCGGGCTCAACAGATTTTGCACAATTGTACTCGTCTTCCGACTTTTATTGCTCATCTAGAAGAAAACAACAAAAACAAAAATGGGGACGAGAAGAACATTAAAAAGCGAATTTTACGAGTTTCCCATGGAATTCGAAAATGCATAATAAATTATTGAGTTTTTCTTTTTCTTTAGTCAGCCTGGACGGACCTTTTGTTAGTCAAGAAGAAGAAAAAAGTTAGCAAAACCGAAGAAGAAAAAGAGACCTCTTTGAAAATATAATAATAGATGGGATGGAGAAAGAAGATATGTATGTATGAAAAAAGTCAAAGTACTATAGGTAATAGACATGTGTGTGTGTGTGTGTGTGTGTGTGTGTGTGTGTGTGCTTGAGAGCAACTACTACTACTTGTTCAACAGAGGGGAATAAGTGGCCCAGAGTAATCGGACCTATAAATTGTGGTGTTGTTTGTGCTCTGTCTGCTATTATTCTACATAGACATATAAAAAACACATACATACATTTGGAAAACACCCCAGGGAGTATGGAGAGATAAAATCAGTGAGCCTGAAAATTCAAGCAAAAAAGGGTGATGATTTTTCAGTGTTTGATCTAGAGAGCTTATCTTGTTTTTTTTTTTGATAAACGGTTTTTGAGATTATAGATTTCATGTTTCACGTTTTTGTCACATTTTTATGAAGTTTTTTCGAGATTCCTAGAGGGTTCCCAGGAGATCACAAAAATTTGGAAGTTCTGAATCAAAGGACTTTAAGTGGTGGCTGTTGTCGGGGATGTTAAAACCTCTGAAAATCTCTTTTTCTAGGAAATTTTGCAAATCTTTGGTGAATCCTTCAGAATTTCTGTGAACCTTTTCAAACTGTAGGGAACACTTGACAAGTTCTAGGTAAAAAATTTCAAATGAAATTTTTTCGAAAACTAGAGTTTTTTTGTAAAAAATTTACCTAAAAATATGCTTCTTCATTTAAGAGCATCTTGTCTGAATATTTCGTAACAATACAATTTTCAATCACTTGTGAATCTCTATTTGGAACAAAAAAAACACATTTGAATTGTGAACTTTCAGAATTCATATAGTGAAAGTATTGGAAGTAATAAACTTTGTTTAAAATTTACATTGGTAGCTGAAATTAGGCCCGAACTGTTTCTCAAGAAGTTCAGAACAGTCGCCAATTCGTTCTAGGTCTGAAAATCGACTATTGACAAACCTTGAATACGACCCAAACTATTCTACTTGACATCTAAAGAATTCCCTTGAAAAATTGAACTTAACTCGACTCTATTTACTTCAAAAATTCTTTGTATCGATTCAGATAACCCTGGACGGGTCAACTCAAATCAACAAAAACGGGCTCAAAACTAAATAACAATTTAATTCGGTGTTTTGAGATTAAAGTTTTCATGTTAGACTTCAAGTATTTTGTCTTTTTTTCGTGAAAAAAATGATTTTAATTTTCGAACGATTTTGTCCAGGAAAATAACAAGGAGAAATACGTTTCAACAATTTTGTGAATATTGTGAAACAATTCGAGTTGCAATATGATTTCTATTTTCTCCATCTAATAATTCGAAACCATCTTATTTAAATTTCGAAACATTTTTATGAGAGGACCGGTGTAACAGACGGTCGTGCGAGCATGTTTGAAACAGCGGAGACAAAGGTTCTTTCGATCCAACGCACCTCTACGAGCTGCATAAGTGGTAAATACTTGACAAGCGATGGTCTCATGTCCGACTTGGTCACAGAAAGAACACGAGTACGGATTTTCCGTGGTAGCGGTACTGGTAGAGGCGCCATAGTTTACGGGACGGACGGTGGTCATTCTTGCTCCTCCTCTGGCTGGTGTACAACACAACTTCCCCCTATTACCACTTCAACAGAACCTGCATCTCCAGTCACTTCCCAACTTGTTACTCCTCAAATCTCCCACGAAGCAAATATCGCAAGTCATAATTCTAGTTCCGTCACTTCTAAAACGTCAGATAGCACACTTAACTCCAGCACTTCTCAAGATACTATTCCGTCCGTAGGTCCGTCAAAACTTCAAGAAGAAGAAGAAGCAAAGGCCAATGAAATTTTCGTCACTTTGTCCAAAAAAAAGACGATCCTGATTTCAGCATTACTCCGTCCAGCTTAACCAGAGAAGAAACTGTAAAATATTTCGAGTCGCTTGACACAACTTTTCAACTTATCTGGTCCAGATTTTTTAGTCTCTATTGGAACACGTTAATCGAATCAAGCGCCGCGCGCTTTCGCCGTTCTTCTCTTTTTGAAGGCTCCCAAGTCAATCAAGTAGTATTGATAGAAAAAAAAACTAGTACCAAGACATAGCTGGCCACTTGCCAGAATAATTAAACTACTCCCCTCTGCGGATGGAGTTGT
Organism: Caenorhabditis sp. 38 MB-2015; assembly: GCA_900536415.3. Taxonomy (NCBI): domain Eukaryota; kingdom Metazoa; phylum Nematoda; class Chromadorea; order Rhabditida; family Rhabditidae; genus Caenorhabditis; species Caenorhabditis quiockensis. Next base: position 232,254 of record LR548588.1, read on the forward strand.
TCGGTCCGTCTCGCTAACCAGAAGTTGCAGAAGCAAGTCACTCTTCCTCTGAAGAACCGATAACTGAGAAAAAAAATACCCTTCTAGATCTTCTAGAAACCCCAATCCTCAATACAAATGTTAAAATGGAGTACTGTAATCCCGCTAGAACTCTCCCCACTTGAAACTTGTTACTTTACTAATGTCCCTTTTTTGTTGCAGATGTCAAGCGATGACATGGAGCAAGAAGACGATGTCCCTCCTTTCTCGATGGAAACACTCGTGGTCATCGAGAGCAAGTTGAACGAATTATCCGCTGATGTTGTCCCTCGAAAAGTCTTCGACGAATTTGTCGCCGAAACCAAGCAGACATTCCAAGACATCCAAGACAACTGGGCCATCCACTACCGTGAACTCCGTGACATGCATGAGATGGGAAAACGATCACACCAAATTCTCAAAAACCTCATGAAAGATACCGTTCCAAAAAAAACTCCTGTTCCGGAAGAAGAAGCACTGTCCGTCCGTCCGTTGCACCTTGGTCGACGAGAACAAGAAACTCACCAATTGGCTCCCAATGCCAAGAGAGGAAGACGCATTGGAACACC